>JABASP010002924.1:0-16852 GCA_019776565.1 Sminthurinus signatus | reverse complement strand
TTTTGCACAATTCAGGAGGTAAAGAGGAGAAGAAAAAGATGAGGTTTGACTTGATTACAACTTTATCAGAATCCTGAATCTGAGCTTTCCAGCTTTCTAGCTTTCCACTTCTAGTGTTCTGGAGTTCTGGAGTTCTGGAACTCTGAAGCTATGGAGTTTGGGACTCGTGAGTTGAATACTGAACTGAGCATGAGAATGCACAGAATACGGAATCCGAATACAGAATGCAGAACAACCAAAATATATACACACACAAGTTACTCGTAGTTCGTAGCTCTTGGATACTCTTTTCTTTTCGCTCGTCTCTTTTCCTTTTTTCCTCTTTTTCACGTCCATGGCTACTTCATCTTCCTCTTGGTTCTGGTCATTCTTCATGTGTCGATCGTTTCTAATTTCAGATATTCAATTCATTCTCTTCATTCTCCATGCAGTAACCATTGAGCATTGAGCATAGAGTTCCTTTTTTGAGCACAAGAAAAGAGGATGAAAAAAGAAAACGCGGATCCTGGTCGTCATGCTCTCTCTTAACCGTTAGCTGTTAACTTACCACTTTTAAGCATAGACTGTACAGTGTACACTGTACAAAGTAGAAATAAGATGTACATTTTACATTGTACATTGCACAGCGTGCATGTGTTTGTTTTGATAAGTAAGCTGATTTAGTTGAGCTCAGTTTAAGTATACACACATGTAACACCGAACGCCGAACACCGAACACTGAACATGGAATAAAGAACGGAGAAGGGAGAATAGAAAAGAAAAGAGAGTAAGTAGAAAAGTGATAAGAAAAGTTCAAGCTTCTGCATTCTACATTCTATATTATTCTAGATGTTAGATTCTAGAGTCATGAACTCATTCTCTCTTCTTTCTTTTTTTTCTTTCCGTTTATTTTTTGCTCGAGGCTTCAGGCTTTGACTCGACCCAAGACTCAAGACTTGAGTCTTGAGAACTAGAGACTCGAGACTAGAGAATTGAGAATTGAGACTCGAGACACGAGACATTAGCTCATAAGAGGAGAATCGCGTGTTTGACTGTTCAGTGTTCAGTGTTCAATGTGCAGTATTCGATGAAAAACAAGTTATATGAGTGGACGTTATACATTATACACGTGCAAGGAGTATATACAAATACATGTAGCAGTTCAAACCCCTCCGTTTACCTATCAGCAATGCGTCATTTTATCCAAAAACAAGTTTACTTTCTCAACACTTTACGTTTACGTTCCTCCACCACAAAAACACCAGCTCCAATTCCAACGCCGATTCCTCGGTTCTCGTTTCTGTTGAATACTGTTTTTGTACACTTTTTGTATACTTTATACTTTATAGTCTACCACAAACTTGCACTCTTTTCAGCATTTCATCATTTCAGCATTTCATCCCGTCCCATTCAATTCTTCTCTCAAGTTATCCAGTTTTCCACTTTCCACTTTCTCCTTGGTGAAACTTTCCCTTTTCAATTCTCCATTCTCCACCTTCCCTTTGATTTCAAGATATCCTATTTATTGATAAAAATGAGATGTATTAATATGGCTTCTGTTTTCTTTAGTCTGTAGGAAAGAGACACGAGCACGCAAAAGTATATCTTGTATCGTACATTTTGTACATGACAAAACTTCTCCATCAATCTTTATCCAGGAGATTATGCCTTGAAATTCCTTCAAATGAAAACCTCCGAGTATCATAATACTTGACTCACAAAGCCAGTCCCGAGTCGTGACTAAACGTGTAACATGTATCGAGAGTAAAGAAGATAGAAAAGAAAACTGGAGATTCGAGATTCTGGATTTTTCCCATTTTATGAGTTTTTCTTCTGTTTCTTTTGTTCCTCTTCTTTCTTTTATTACTTTCCCCTCAAGTCACAAACAACAACAACAAGAACAATAAGAACAAAAACAACAGTAAATACTAGTAATACAAATAGAAATACAGGTATAATCAATGCGTCCCACAGGTACACAAGACACAATACAAAAAAATACTTTATACTTGTGTATCCTTTTCTTCCTCTTCTTCCTCTTGAGCGAGGTCGAGATTGGATTTTGAAGATAATCTCATCTCTTCCATCATTTTAATTCAATTATAGTCTCAAAGCTCTTCTCTTCACCCTTCACGTTAAAAGTTGTCCGATACCCAAAAGCAAAAAAAGTAGGGAGTTTTTTCCTCCCTCCACGTGCCTCAATGTCTTTTTTTTCACTTATTCATTTATTTGTAGATATCTTGTGTACCATAAATATATTACGTATTACCTTTGACCTGGTTTGGTTTGATGATTCATTTGATTACAGCATCAGAGATCAAAATTTCCCTTGTCTACACAGAGTATTTTCTGGGGAATTTTGAAAGGTGAAAAAAATGTAATAGGAAGTTTTTTCATGTGGGTGGTGGTTTTTTCTATGCTTTTTCGAACTTCTATTGATTCTCTTGATACTTTTGTTTTAGAAAAAGAGGAGATTAGTGAATTGTACCGGGAATTGGATAATAATAATAATAAACTTAAAAGATTGTATTATTAATCCTAGTACACCAAAATGAAAAGGATATGAATTAAAATGAACGGGAAATTGAAACAAACGAGTTTCATTTCCATCGGAAATTTAGACTGAAATTGATTTAAAAATATATTGAAAATTGAAAAACCTACAGGCAAAAATGGCATAGTATTTTTATTTTATTTTGAAGTTTCTATCCTTTAGAAATTGGAAATTCAAAACTAAAAGTGGAAACAGATGCAAAATTAAAGAGCAGGCACATAAATTAAATACAAAAAGTGAAAGTAAAAGATAAGATAAAGACAGTCCGTTTCAGACTCTGGTTGTTTTCTTTTTCATTTGCATCTAAACCCTCCCAGACAAATCCTTGATGTTACATCTAACATCGAAATCCGACATTCAACGCCCAGTTTTCTGAATTCTAGAATTCTGAGTTATTCCAAAATTCAAATTTTGTAATTCAAAACTTGGAATTTAAATGTAAAATGATACCAGAAGAACAAGAAGAGCAAGAAGAGGAAAAAGAAATTCATAAATAAATTTCACATCTTTTTCATCAAGTTTTCTTGCAAGTCAAGTCAAGCCAAGCCAAGGCTGGTGCTGGTGCTGGTTCTGGTGAATTCCTGCACGTGTAACCAACCATGTGTATTGTGTACTGTGTACTTTGTATGTTTGGTAATGCACAAAGTAGAAAGTACAAAGTACAAAGTAGCACAAAATCCAGTATGTGCTGAGCTGGAAATCTGCATAAATTGACATTCTGCACTCCTTTTTTATGCACGCCTCACGTGCTGCAAGAGAAAGTTTTTACGACTTGTACTGAGAATTTTGAGAATCTTGAGAATCTTGAGAATCAAGAAACAAGAATCAAGAATAGCCCTGAATGACATGTAAAATGGAAAATAAATTAATGAAAAGAATGCTGATTTTCTTGAAGGGAAGAAGAAGTGAACGTTGTACATAGATTGTATTGTATTTTTGAAATTTAAACACAAAATGTGGAATTGTATACTTTTTACATTATGCATGATGCATAAATAGAATATTTTGATATTTCGAAGAAATATCAAGTATGCTCTTGTATCTTGTATCTTTCGTATTTTATATTATGAAGCTAATAGCTACTACATGACTGCATGTGAAAGGATTCTAAATGTTCAGATTATACACAAGTCCTGTGAATTGGAAATTGTATTGTATCCGCAAAGTAGTAGCAAAGACACTAGACAGATTCAAATGAATCAAATAATCTTTGGTCCCGACACTCACAAACTGGATTTCGATTTCCATTTATCCATACCCAAAACAAAAACTAGATACTGGCTGCAAGATGCACGCGTGCTGAAAATATCATGCACTGTATTGTGCATGTGAATTCAATAGGTATTTTGGTGTAGTTTCCCGAGTTCTATTTTCTACAGTTAGAAAGGGACAATGTGGATTTTTATGTACAATGTACATAAATGTGTATAAAGAAAAAAAGCATATATTTTTATAAGCATTTTTTCCACTTGATATGTGAACATTGAACAGTGAACAGTTAACAGAGCACGAGAATATTCCATCAATTTTTTTGCACGACTTGGGACTCATAGAAAAAAATTCTTGCCATTCATGCGTACATTTTATGAATTCCAAATGAACACGAGAAGAAGAAAGGGGATAAAAAATATATAAACTTGTGGGGACAAACATGTACTGTGTATTTTCCTTTTCTTTCCTCTTTTTTTTCAATGTCCTCATTTTTCCCATATCGGCTCTAAATAACTAAATAGAAAATAGAAAACAGAAAAAAAGTGACAAAAGTCTCCCTGTTCTGGAGAGCAAACAGTAAATAAATTTCCTTATTGTTACCAGTTGCCAGTTGCCAGTTCCAAACTCCATTCTCCAACTCCAAACTCCGGTTCCAATGAAAAAGGAGAAAATGAAAAATGAATGACGGAACTGTCATAGCCAATGTAGATTGAAGACTGAAGATTGTAGATTGTAAATACATGTATTTTTATTTATTACTCTAGACTCTGGAAATGCTTTATATGTGATATATTACGTATTATGTAGTATGTAGACTCTACCTTTTTTACCTATTTCCTATCAAAAATTTATACATTATGATGTAGACGAGGGTGGACGCTCTATTTTCTTTCTTTCACTTCTTTTTTCCCCGTATAAACATATGTATATATCGTAGAATACTGAGAAAAAGTAACGAGTCGTTCTCGATTCTGGTTCTAGAATCTCATTCCCCTGACACTCCACTCCTACTGTCTACTGCCTACTGTCTACTGTCAACTGTCAAAAACTCAAACAAGTTAACAAAAGTGAGGGGAAAGTATAGAATTTTGTGTATATAATATTATTTGTATGGAATATGGAATATGGACAAAGGTCTATAACTTTGCAACGTACAAGGTACAAGGAAAAAAGAAAAAAATCCACGCGTTACTATTTACAAGGTGCAAGAATAAACATATCAACATATCACATTACATCACGTTGAACACTGTACATTGTACATTGTACATCTACCTGTCTCTAAATTCAAAGTACTCCGGAGAGAGCAGATAAAAATCTCATGACACACCAACTTTGTCCGTTTCGCAAACAATCCACAATCTAGAAATCTAGAATCTACAAAGGAGAAAGGAGAAATGTGAAACGAGATGGGCATGTTTTTACTTTTCTCCATCTTCATCTTCATCTCGTTTTCTTCTTTGCTTTCTCTTTCACAAGTAAGGACACACAGTACTTTAGCTACAAAGTTCTAGTTCCATTGCAGCTCAAAGTTACAACTCACAACTCACAACTCGTCTCTCGTCTCGTATCTCGTGTAATATTTCTATAGAAACGAGAAATACGAATCCAACAAACAGCAATAACAACAGCAACAAAAAAATGCACAACGGTGATGGGGAATAAAAATAAAAAGATGTAAGAATACAAAATACAAGTAAAACTGTGAACAAGTTGGATCTTGAAATTCCGTCTCGAGCCTCGAGATTCCAGATTTCCTCGCCTTTTCCTTTGTCTGGATGCATAAAATATCCATCTGGAATGTACATTGTACAATTTACATACATGATATAGACGACAAAGTTTTACAAACTACAAACACTTTGAGATGATAAGGGTGGTATGAAAAATGAAAGAGGAAAGATGAAAGAGATTCTACACCAAATCTGAATTTTCCCTCACTCTCTCACTCTCTCACTTTCCATTGTCATTGGTATTGTTACTGTCATTAATTTTTTATTCTTATTCTTCCTCTGGTTTTAAATAAAACATCAAAGGAAAGTTTGTAACAGTTAAATAAATAGCTATTGTGAAAGATGAGGAATGAAGAATGAAGAATGTTGTTACCAACGAATAAAGGTGTTATGAAAATTCTGGAACGTGTTCATTACTAAACAAATGCAAAGTCGAGTTTCTAAAATAAAAATGAAAATAAAAAATTGTCTCTTGTAAAGATGTTTTGTACCGTTTTAGCAGGATCATTTTGAGCTTTGAGCTTTGAGCATTGGGAGTACATAAAAAAATAAAAGCAAATAAATTTTTCTCCAGAACCCTGATTTTTACACGAGCTTACAAAATTAGTCACCATTAATTAGCTTTTGCCAAGAAAATTGTAAAAGTGAAAGTAAAAAATACTACAACTAACATTATGTATTAGTTGAAAGAGCACAGAGAGCATGTTTTTATCTAGTTAAAATAAAGTAGTGGGTGTTCATGTAGAAAAAATACCCGCACCCGTAATCCTGCGGGCGTTTTATTAACATGAAGGCTAATGACAACTGACAACTGACACAGCACTAGAAACTATGCTCTAGACACAAGACACGAGACATAATAAACTAAAAACAGGGCGGCGAGGATTATAAATTCTAAACCCTCACGTTTCAAATTCAAGTCTCATTTAAACTACAGAATCTGACAAAAGTATCAGTTGTCAAGGGCTTGAAATGTTATGTTGTATTTACAGATGCAGCTTCCATAGAATGACATTTGACATTCCCATTTTCTACAAAGGTCATTGACTAGGGAATTAAAATCAAGCAGAGTAAAATTAAACATGAGTCCGAATCCGAATCCAATTCCGAGGATGAATCAACATGTCATACAATACACCTCACCGTACACTGTATAAATTGTACAGCATATTTTATAATGTAGAGTGTAGAGCTTAAAATATTAAACTTTGAATTTTGTATTTTGCTTTGTACTTTAATAAGTGGGATGAACGACGAACTCTTATACGAAGACAAAAGGATTTGTTGTTATTATTGTTGTTATGGATATGGCGCATGGAAGCAGATGTCTCTTTCATAGGATTAGGATTATTTAGTGCTTGTTTCATTGTCATTATTAAATTAGGAATTTGGAAGGAAAAGCGTCTCAAGTCTCAAGAGTCGAGAGTCGAGAGTCGAGAGATTCTCCATTCTAATCCCACTTCTCTTTACTCTAGATCTGATTCTGATTCCACTTCTACTCGAGAAACACATGCAACACCAGAACACCAGATGCAAGCTTCTAGTATCTAGTATGAAAATGCACAGTACAAAATACACCTTTTCAATGAATTGTTTGGTTTTTAGATCCAAAGCGAGAGAGAAAGAGAGAGAGAGAGAGAGAGAGATGAAATAATAAATACTGTTGCTTGGGCGATATTTTGTATTTGCTATTTTGTTTTTGGTATTCTATCATTCCATCGCCTATTCTATATTTACAATCTACAATCTACAAGTTTGCAAAATGCAGAGGAAGAGCAAACAGCAAACAGCATAGATTTAGGTTACAGGTACTGGGAATCGTTTATGCTTCATCCTCCATCTTCCATTCTCCATCTTCCATGCTGCATCAATTTCATCACTCTTCTTCTTCTTGCTTTTTGGTGGAAATAGAAAATGGGAAACAGAATAATATAGAAAATAGAAATGAGATTTAGCTTTTAGTTTTCCATTTATAATTCATGAATTTGAATTTTCAATTGGACTGCACTTGCGAATTCGCAAGGATCAAGGATCTCCATGCACCACAGTAAATACACAGCAAATACTAAATGTACACACAAACTCTGCACAATGCACAGAATACAGAAGATTGACAGGATACGGTGGAAATTCCCCCAATGAGTAAAAAGTAAAAGGTCACGATGATCTATTTAAATTTTCAGTACGTGCCACTCACTCTCCCATTCTCATGCAGTAGGAAAAAGAGAAGAGGGGAATTGATATTCGTATTCCTATTCCTATTCCTATTCCTATTTTGTTTGTATGTTGTATGTGTAATGTGTACTCGCAACTCGGGTTCAAAGTTTAAAATCTTTACAGTTGAAAGGAAACACAAGAAATGAATTAAGTGGTTAAAGATTCAACTTGAGACTTTTTCCCCTTTTGTCCCATGGCAGAGAACAAAAAAGAGCTCAATTGAAGAAGGAGCTCATTGTTTTGTAATAAAAAAAGGTGTAAGATGAGCAAATTTTGATCCTTGTTTTCCGCGTACCATCTTTCTTTAGGGATTCAGATTCCAGATTAAATTCATATGGTAATAATTACCACGAGTACGAAAAACACAAATAAACCGACTCATTCATGAAAAATTCCAAAAAAGAGTGTAGGAGTAAAATGAGAATTTTAAAGTACTAATCATCTTCATAAAACGAGACAATATATGAAACAACTTGTATAAAAATTGTGAGGCTCTTTTCTCTTTTCTTTTTTCTCTTTTCTTGTCCGTAGTTTGTAGTGATACATCCGTCTGTATATTAAATATTAAGTATCTAAAAAGTGTACATTTTTGTACTTATTTTATACTGAGCTCGATTCTCGGTTCTGGTTTTCGGCTCCCGGTTTTTGATGCTCTTTGTACAATGTACAATGTACCATGTGGATACTGTGTATTGTGTGCTGGGTAAAAATGTAGTTTCAAGGTTACTCTGGTACCAGCAAGTAGCGAGCAGCGAGTAGCGAGTCATTCAGCCAACCATTCACCATTCAGATGACAGGATGAAAGTGGAAAGGAACATTTCGGTAGATACTAGAAGCTAGACGTTGTAAAGATATTCCATGTTGTACAATAACGATATTCACAGTGTACTTGTCCTCTGTAGTTTGTAGTTTATGAAAAAGAAGGGAAGAGAAATGGTTCAAGTCTCGAGTCTCATGATATTTTTTTTCCACTATTTTTTTCTTCATCTTCCTCATCTTTTTATTCTATCTTTGTGTATAGTGTATAGTATATTCTATATTCGTAAACTTGAACGTATTTCTGGTGTGATATCTGGTCTGGTCTGGTCTGGTTTTTTCTACAGTATTCAGTACATAATATATTTCCTTTTGCTATACTTGTGGTCAATTTTCCTTGTTCCTTGTGAAGCTCATCACAGCTCCCTTTTGTCACATTTACAACATGCGCAAATATCCGGTGGCTTGCCTCTCTCTATTTTCTACTATATTTTTTACATATAAAGTCTAGATAATAAAACACTATGTAATTCGCATGTCTTATACCGTATACCGTGTACATGCAGAATTTATACATGTCCAAGTATAAAAGTATAAAAGTATAGAAAATAGAAAATAGGGATCATAAATGGATAAAGACAAAGGCAAAGAAAAAGAAAAATTCAGTGACGAGAAAGAAAGAGAGAGAGAGAGAAAGAGACTTGAAAAAATTGACCGCAGTCAGTATCCACTATCTATCTATCTTTCTATCTATCTCATGAGCAAAAAAAATGTAGAGAGCCAGGAAAATGGGACCAAGAACCAACCGGCGTACCAACAGCCAACAGCCAACAGTGGATCATGTATTACAGATTACAGATAGCAGCGAAAAAGGTTCGAGTTGGAATTGGAGTTGGAGCGGTTTACTTTTACTCTTTTACTTTAGCCCACACAGAGTGATGCATGAATTGAACTGCTGTATTGATGTATAATGTATAAAGTATAAAGTAAAAAGAATAGGCTATAGGCTGTACTAGGTGAACATAAGTACACTTTTGTCGATAGATAGATGGATAGATTTATGCAGCCAAAAATTTCGGCACTACCTCCTATAAAAACTACAAACTACCACCATTTTCCATTCTTTCTATTTTCTATAGTATTAGTTTGAGAAAAACCTATCTAACGATAAGTGTATCTAGAATCTAGTATCTGCATGTTACACTTTACACGTTATATTCTGCATGTGCACATCTATGTGTGTGTGTGTGTGTGTTTGGAACATGCTGAGATACTTTCGATTTTTGCTGTTTCCAAGACTTTTTTTCCTTAGTCAATCCCTTTCTTTCTCCCTCTCTGTATTTTTCCACGAAACTGAAACTGAAGCTGAAACTGACTGACGAAAGGGGAAAAAGAAAAAAAAGTGGAAAGAAAGAGATAGATATTATCTACAATCTACATTGTACATTCTACATTCAGTATTCTGCATTCTGCATTGGATATGCAGAGGAAAAAAGTGAATGTGTGAGAAAAACTGTGTGGGGAATCGAGAATCGAGAATCAAGAATATAGAATATAGAATGGTGAGTAAAAGGAACGCAAAGGTTGAATAAAAAAATCTCCCATCCTTTAAGTTTTCCATCCTTTTCTCTTTGTGTGTGTGTGTGTGTGTGTGTGTGTGTGTGTGTATGCACATATTCATGAGTTTGGAATCCATCCACTATCCACTATCCACAATCTACCAGTGGAGAAAGGAGAAAGGAGAAAGCATAAAAAGAGAAAGCATAAAAGAGAAAAGAGGTAGGAGAAAGTAGAAAGTAGAAAGCAGGAGCGGCCCATGTGGGTAAACAGATAGAGAAAGGGAGAGAGAGAAAGCGAGATTTTATTTTCATTCTCAGCCCTTTGAGTTATTACGACAGTTATATTCATCTATGGAGAAGTTTTTTCAACCCAAGGAGGAAACACACAGAGTCACGTGCATGAAAAATGCGAATCGGGGAATTTTACAAGAGGAACAGGGAGTGAATCCAACAAGAGAAACTTGCAGCTAACATCTATTAGAATCTAACATCTAGAATCTAGAATCTGGCTGAATGCAGCATACAAAATACAGAATGCTCAATGCTCAATGCTCAATGTAATTTACAAACAAAATGAGACAGTAATAGTGATATCTAATTCTGCACATTGTGGGCTCCCCATTACACAGCATGCCTCACAATGGCCATGTACAACATCTACAGTACAGAGTACAGAATCATCCCAAACTGTAATGGAATCACAACACAACAGAACAGAGGGGAAATGCACCCACTCCTTTTATGTAGAAAACTTGGAGCTTGGTACTTGGAACTTGGGTTTTTCAGTTATCAGTAAATTAAATAGAAAAAAGTTCTCGTGTCCTTGAATTCCACCAGTTTTCAGTTCTGCTGACACACTCACAGTTTTTTACATAGTTCAGCAGTGCTGTCTGTGCTGTAGCGAATGGGCCGTAGAGAAATAATAATTTTTCATCCGTCCACACTCAAAAGTCCAAACTGTAAACTCAAAGCTCCAAGCTGCAAGCCCCTATAGCTACAGCTACAGTCAATGTTGTCATTCATGCGCAAATTTATTACAGGATTAAAATTGTATGCATAAATTTTACATTAACTGGAGATGGAGATGGAGAGGCGGGAGGGTCAATAGAAAATAGAAAATATAGATAGCCAACAGTCAATAATTGTCAGTTTCATTGCCACGTAAACAGGATAAAAACTGTCCACTGTCCACTGTCCACTGTCCACACTGTCTATTAAAATATTAAAATATTCACACACAGAAGAAGCCAAAGAAATTCTCCGACTCGCATTTTGGATATTAGATTCAAATTAGATGTTGTTGGACATGTAATGTCGTATTTTACTACGGAAAGTATAAAGTAAAATTTCAAAGAGAAATTTATTAGGGATGTTTCGTATTTTGTAATAAATCCATCGGTCATCTGTCATCAGTCACAGGCTTTAGTAAGAAGTAAATAATATTCTCCTTGTGAATAAATTTCTAAAGACATTTCATCTTTTCAATTTACATAATGCATTATTAATTCAATGCCAACTTTCATTCATTGTGCTGATGAAGCAGAAATATATAATATACTATGATGATTTCTACAGGAATTGTGATACAAGTACAATAAAAGTACTTACTCACTGTTCACTGAAAAAGGATGAACAATATCACTATATTAATTAGTCATAGTCATGGACAGAGTCACAAGGCTCAGAAAAGAAGAGGGCAGAGAATGTAAAATGTACAATGTAACTACAATGTACAGTGCAGATAATTCGGTCTTAATTACACAAAGGAAAAGATAACCCCATTGAACATTGAATATGATAACAAGAGATAACAGGAATAATACAGAATACAGAGCTGTGATGGTGTGTTGTGGTCTGATGTTATGGGATATGAAACATTAAAGAAATCAGGATTACACATTTTATATAGAAAAAGATGAGAGGCAGAGTTAAATAGATAGAGAGATAGATCGTCTGGCCTGGGTGAGCTTAATTGTTCACATCTTTACAGTTGATGGTCCTAGTAGTAATAGTAACAGTATACATTATACAATTTATAAAAGAGAATGGAGCATGGAGGATGGAAAATTTCCATCCTCCTCAATTTTACTCTCCAGCTTCCAGTCTCAAGTCTCAAGTGAAAGGACAAAAAGGAAAAAGGAAAACTGGAAAGTAATTGTATATCTATTATCTATATGTGTGTTGTATAATGTCTGAGGCTCTTGTTCTTTTCCCCTCATTGTTTTGCATAATCGTTTTGTGGGGTTTAACTACTTTTCACTGTGCATCTAGAATCTAGAATCCAGAATCCAGAATCTACAGACTAGAATCTCTAAAATATCTTTATCTTGAACATCTAGCTCTAGAATGTAGAATGTAGAATCTAGAGTCTAGAAGAAAGGGAAAATTAAAATGAAATGTCCATGTTCATGTCCTTATAATGTGAAAAAAGGAGTAGTGAAATATTGTGGATATTCTCCAAGGCCATGTTTTTAGCGGATGCGGATGCGGATGTGAATTCCCCAACCAGGCCATTCCCAAACATAACACAGCAGACAACATACGAATACTGTGCCAAGCCAAGCCAAGCCAAGCCAAAGCCGAAGCCGAATCCAAAGCTTTACCATGTTTTTCATAATGGCAGTAGCATGTGTTTCTGTGTACTAGACACTGTAGATTGTAGATGCTGGAGATGAAGTTATATAGCTAAAGAGACTTTCCAGAAGTACAATGTTATATAAAATGTGTACAGTGTACAATGTACTTGCTGGTTTACTCTTCTCTTGTCTTTTTATTATACTTTATATTATGACAATGTTTATTTTTTATACTGGACCCTACTTTGTGACAATAGTTTTCTAGGTACTTTGTTTTCCATGTATCCACCATCTAAAATAATCTCCAGCTCATTTACGCCATCCCCCTCTCTTGTTTATATTTATATTTATCTAACAACATGGACAATGGACAATGGACACTAGAGAATGGACATGGATTATCTGAAAATGACCTGTTGTTTATTGTATCTTTTCATCTCGCTTGTAACATGTGCAGTAAAAATGAAACTTAAGCAACTTTGATACAAACAACACATCTACTGTATGATAATAATAATGATAATAGTAATCTGAAGACAAATACTAAACAGAAACAGAACCAGAACCAGAACCAGAAAAACACAAAGAGAGAACAATTCTCCTATAAAGGAAAGAAACTAGGACAAAAACTATAGGACTGATCTTGTATGAAGACTATTAAACATTATGCATTATGCATCATCCAAAGTCCACAGTCCATATTCCAAAGTCCATAGAATTTCAAGTCCTGAATCCTGAACTTGGTCTGAATTTTCCAGTCAATTTACCACGGTATCTAATAGCTCAAAGCTTAAAGCTCACAGCTCACAGCTCTTAGCTCCAAACTCCATTCATGAGAAATGCATAACTTTTCATTACGGAACAAGAGAAGATGAAGTATCCAGCATCATGTATCATATGTGTGTTATGAGTGCATGATAAAGGGTGGAAAGTGGAATGTAGAATGTGGAATGGAGAATACATTGAGAGATGAAAGATGGGAGGAGAAAGTAGAAACAACTTTTGGCTGAAGACTCCCTAGTGAATTAAATTGCCAGAAGGTGTTCGCTCTTCGCTCTTCACTGTTCACTGTTCACTGTTCAAAGTTTCCCAGTTGCTCTACACTCCCAGAGCCCAGAGTAAATGAGGTTGAGAGTTGAGAGTTGTGAGGGAAATGACTATTAGATTTTCCATCCTTTTCCTACATTCATTCATCCAGCCATTTACCATTTACCATTTACCATTGCAACAGATATTACAGTAGCCGGAGCAGTAGTTTGCTCCGCTGGAAGCTAAATACACGTGTATGTAAAATGCAAATGTAGAGTGTGGAGTAACTATTTTTATTAAATTATATTAGCATTAGCATTATATGTATTAGATATGAGATATTATAATGGTGAAGCTTAAACGGATCTACAATCTACAATCTCCACACTCATTTCAATACTACAGTTACCAAGAACCAAGAATCTAGTATCTAGAATCATGAACTAATAAGGTCGCAAGTGTGTAATGCTTAATGGGGTGTGTTTGTAAGAGAGAGAGAGAGAGAGAGAAAGAGTCAGTTAAACAGAAACTCTGAAATTATATTAAAGAGAGTCATTAAAATATTTTCTATTCTCTATTCTGTATTCAGACCAGTTATAATTTTATGCAGTCACACAAGTCCTACAGTATTCAAATTCTACCTCTACACTCTACTTTCTACTTACAGTAAATCCACACATTTTCAATCCACTCGCTACGAATTACGAATATGAAATGAATGTAGAAATTAAGAGTATTAATACTTTTTCTACGTCATCCTGTGGACGTGGAAATGTAAGAGGACGAGAGAGGACAAAACAAAAACGGAAAATGAGTGTACACTTTACAGTAAATAATACAGTAATACAGAGCAGAATGTTCCTAATTCCTAATGAACAAACAAGTATTTGATAGCTTCTGCCATACCGTTTGTTTTTGTTCCATGTGGAGAATGTACTAATTACTCTGACTGTAGTAATTACACCTAGTTATTTTTCTACACGGATTATCTTTATGCAGTGTGGATTATGGAGAACTGAATATGGAAAAAAATCTATACTCCAGTAGAATGCAGAAAATTAAAATGGGGATAATTATGTAATATATCCAATATTCACTTATAAATAAATAGTATTAAGTATTTAGTGAGTATTTAGATGCGCCTATCTACTTTTTTTACTTTTTGTTGCTAAGAAACGAGAAACAACTAATGAGAAGCAAATAAAATTTATTTTAAATTTATTTTAAAGATATGGCAATTTCCACACATTAATTTTAAGAAGAAGAAAAGAGAAAATGAGCATACTTATTTTTCTCATTGAGACTTGAGGGCATTTTAAAAGATCTTTATCGTAATCGTTATGGTAAAGTCATCAAATTTCATGTTACAACTCATGCTTTTGTTGTGTACATTTATATCATAGAAGTATTTACAGTGTACAATTTACTTGTAACTTGTATGAAAAGGAACGAATGAATTTTCAAATACACATAATAGATAATCTATAGATTTGTGTGAAGAGCGAAAAAAAATTGTGCTTGTGTACAGTGTACACTGTACATTTGTGTATGCATTTCCTATTGTAAATAGGAATATGTGAAAGGCGAAAAAATCCAAATCCAAATCCAAATCGATATGAGGATTTCCCAACTCATGAACAAATCTTGGCAACAATCAACCCTGAAAGAAATCCAAAGAGTAAAGGACTAAGATTGAGATTGGGATTTGGATTGAGATTGGACGAATGAGCATTCTTCATCTTATCAGAGAAGAATATCATTAGTCTTTGAGACTTTGAGAAAGCAAAAGAAGGAATGGGAATGGGAATGAATGAATGAAGGAAAGAGGAAACGAGTAGAGTGAGTAGTTGTACATCTATCGTCTTTATTTCTACTTTCACATTGCTTTGTCCTTTGAGTGCATCCAAAATCCGAAATCGGAATTCGAATCAGAAGCAAAATCACAACTCAACTCACATGGCCTTTTATCCATCCAGACTCCAGTATCTAGTCCGCGTTACACACTCCAGTCTCCAGTATGGAGTCTCCAGGTTCCAGGTCAAATGAGAATGGAATTGAATGGGATGGGTTGGAATTATTTTCTTTTCCTACATGTGTATATATAAATATCTTTTGGATATCTTTTATCGTCGGATAATTCTTGAGCCTTCAGTATATAGTATACAGTATACAGTTTGCATTACAGAAGTAGCGTTATAGTTTATAGTTGAGTTTGAGGGATGAGTGATGATTCTTTAGAGAGAATCTAGACTCTGAAACTACTAACTACTACTACTGTAGGTCTGTATTATATATAATATCAGTATCTGTCTACTGTCTAAGCAAGGATATATGTCTGTCTACTGTCCATCTACTATATCTACTTGAACATCGAAATTGGAAACGTATGGAGCAAAACAAAACGATGATACATGATGTGTATTTTGTGTATAGGAATTTAAGCTATTTATATGATTATGGCTAATCAATCTTTTGTATACATACGAATGAATGTACAGGGGACGGAGTACCGGGTGTTTCATGATTCAGGATACCATTTTAAAATTCTGTACCAAAAATAGGATTACCTTTTTAAACTGTACTGCTAATTTTGAAACACCCGGTACTTTGTACTTTTTTTTATAGTATGTATACTTTCTATCATTTTTCATTTTCTTTTGTTCCTTTTCAACGTCCATTGTGATCTTGATCAGTACAAAGTATAAATGTACACACAATATATCTATTCTGGACTCTGGATTTTGAAGCTTCAATTTTTATTTGGATTTTTATTTTTATTTTCTATGATTTTGTACAGTAATTTTCCATAT
This sequence comes from Sminthurinus signatus, assembly GCA_019776565.1. Classification (NCBI taxonomy): domain Eukaryota; kingdom Metazoa; phylum Arthropoda; class Collembola; order Symphypleona; family Katiannidae; genus Sminthurinus; species Sminthurinus signatus. The sequence continues at coordinate 427 of JABASP010002924.1, read as the reverse complement.
TTCATATTTACTTCATTATATTATAAAACTTACCATATGATTGTCTTTTTTGTGATTTTTTGTAGGATAAGGAGTATTTGTGCATCATGGCATCGGACTCACCGTATCAAAATTTATCCCAATACTTCCCAACATGTAATGACTTTATACACAATGCCAGGGTCCAAGGATCACAATCCAACGTCCTCATTCACTGGTAAATCAAACAGAACAACTTTCAAATAAAAATACTTAAATCTTAAGCGTGTAATTATTGTGTTGTATTTCCATTATTATTATTATTATATCAGTTTTAACATATGTAAAATGTAAAATGTCAATGTTCTAATCGTGCCTGTTGTGTTGTGTTGTCTACTCAGTAATTAGCTATTTTATCTTCTTTAGTAATTAATCATTTGTATGACTGTCTTCATTTTATTTTGCATGT
>JABASP010002923.1:0-16854 GCA_019776565.1 Sminthurinus signatus | reverse complement strand
CATTTGTCTCCCATCTTCTGTTTCTATCTAAAAAGCTAAAACAGCATGGAAAATGAAAATCAACTTGTCATCTCACATTAGAGTTTAGAGATGAGAGATTAAAGTAGCCAGAAGCCAGAACCAAAAATAAAATACCACGTGGACATTCATCCTTAATATTTCTAAAAATACTCAAATGTGCACAATCCATAGTAAATGCGTTTCAGTTTTGAGCTTTGACTATTTGACTGTTTCACAATAAAGTTCTAGTTTTTGTATTAGCTATAAACTGTAAAGGCACAGACATAGAAAAAAAGGACAAAATTTCTATCTAAGAGCTATTAAACATTAAACTCGGGTAGCAAAAATACAAAAATATCAAAAGTCAAACGTCAAAACTAATAATTATTGTAAATTCTAATAATTGTGATAAATGTTGAGAAAACCTCTCATAAATGTTTTATATTTAGAACCTGAGCTCAAAATAGTTCGGATTTCGAGTTTCGGGTTAAAAGTCTATTTATAATAATTATTATATTTATTTTGTAATATTATTCATATTTATACTTCATACTAATTTCTCCTCCCACAGGAACGAAAGAAAACAGTACAACGTAAAAATCTTTTCCGTCTTCATGTTTCCTGCGTCATAACTTCAAGCATTTTGTTAAAATATGGCCTGTATCTTGTATCAACTATCATAGTTCAAGAGAGAGGTGTCCAACATCTTTTTTTTTCTTTTGCTTGACATGTGACATTTGACTTAAAAAAACATTCATCTATTCAATTTTAATTCATAAGAAGTCATAAGTATTTATAATTTATAATGCGTATTGAAAAGCTCGCAAGAAGCATAATGAACAAGATTGACTAAAAAAATTCAAAAGGAAAAAGGACAACATTGTAAATTGTAAAAATGTATGCATAAAATGTAATACATAATAATATGAATACAATTTACACTTTACATTGTACATACACATACTTTTGTTGAAAATGAGGAAGAGACAAAGACAAATTTGCATTAGCAATGAGGAACGAGAATGTGAACTGTGTATGGATATAGATGAAATAAAATAGATTGGCTTTTACTCTTTTACATGAATGTAACTAGATTTATGCATATTTACAATGTGTGTAGTGTGTAGTATTTTTGCTGTATTTATGCATTGTGTACCGCACACCGCACACTACTTTTACTACTTAGTACTTGAGAAACTCTAAATAGGAGCATGTAGTTGAAAATTGGAGATGGGAAAAATGTCTAGTATCGAGTATATTTATGTACAATGTACAATGTTCATGGAAGATGGAAGTTCAACTTGAAAGAATTTCGAGGTGACTCGGCCAAATAAAAAAAAAGAAAGAGATTCCAATCCAAATATAATCCTGCGTAAATTCCTTTGTCGTTTTTTATGATTGGGAATCAAATGAGAACAAGAACGAGACGAAGAAGAATAAGTATAAGAAACGGGTATCGAAAATCAAAACAACAGAACAAACCATTTTGAATTTTGATTCAAAATTAAAACTGGTGTTAAATTTTTATGCAATTTTGTCTATTTATATTTTATATGTTTCTGCCTTTTTGTGCTTTTTGCTTTTATTTTTTGTGTGTACATATTATATTATGCACATCACAAATAACAACAAGACATTTTTAGAAATATAGAACATGTAATAAACGTAATAAATTGTAAATACTGCGTACATTTGGGATGAATATGAAATGAGTTTGTCTTGAACTTTTTTATTACGACCTCTCAACACTCAACACTCCGGTCATAAAAACAAATCAAAGGAGTAAAATCTATTTACAGTGCTCATTCAGTCTAGTATGTAGTATATATTACGTATCAATCAGTACCTTTTGTCTTGCGTCTTGCGTTCTACATATTTCCTCGATTTTTATCTATCTGCACTACACTTTCATTTTCCATCTCATTTACTATAATATTATGAAATTTCTTTCGCCTACACATGAAATTTATTCTTGTTTCTAGTGTACTAGTATTTATGCATATTTGTATAGATGTAATATATTTATGTAGAATTTGCATAGTGAATGAACATAGTAGTTACTTTGTGCACTGTACACGTATAATATTTGTTCCGATTCCCGATTTCGTAATGAGAGATATACATAAAATTGTCATTTTCGTCTACTATAAACAAATCCTTTACGTTGTTTTATGGGGTTGTCTGCTCTTCTCTTTGTTTACCAACTTTTACTAATTGGAAATTGTAACCTATAGGTTATAAAACATCATAACAAGAATGACCTCATTTTAAAAAGAATGAACCAAATTTTTCACATTTTTCGATTTTTTTCTTTGTTCTTCCTGTTTTTCTATTTTGACTGTAGACTTAAAAATATATGAAAGAATTTATAAACATGCGGAAATGAGGTTTTGATTTTTGATGCGGAATTGTGAAATGATATAAAAATATTCTTCACAGTCATATGCTTTTACAAATATGTAATATTTTTTCAGAGCCTATGAATATGCCAATTGTGAGAAGAAAATTGTGGATACAAAATGTTATGGAGCATGAAAAATTGAAAATAATTATTAGTATTTGGTACATTATACTGTGTATTTTAGGCATATGTTTTTAATCATTGTATTAATATTTTTTAATGTCTGGTTCTTTTACGTTGTTTCTTTGTACAGAGTATGACACTATATAATATTATGTAAGTAATTCGTCATAATGAGTCATAATTCATAATTTTTAATAATTCATGTCAAAATCTTTAAATAATAAATAAATTACTATGAATATGCAGATGAGCATAATATGTAGACTTGAAGTGTATATTTTTCATTTAGTTTAAAATTATTGGTAGTCTAAAATCTAAAGTCTAAATAAAAACATGACAAATGTACGGTATAAAAAGTTGGCCCATTCAAAATAATGAGCTGGACTAAAATTCCCATAATAATTATTAATTATATTATATCAAGTATTGTGTTGTCGATTTTCAGTAAATTACATAATATTTCTTGCTTCTTGGTTCACCTATTCAAGTTGTATTTTAGTTTTTTCATTCATACATTGAGTTTTCAATTCTCAACTAAAAAGTCCTTTGACTTATAAGTTATAACAGTAGACAAAAATGCACAGCGTGCTGTAGACAGTAGACAGTAGCACAGATGTTTTGTATGTATTTTGTTATTTTGTAGCACCTCCATTTTGTCCATTTCCCAGTGACCATTGATCAATGTTGAAGGTTTTGACATATCTTTTCCATCTTCATTTTTATTATATCTAATTTTAAGGTACTAAGTTTCTTTCAAAATTTTAAAGGTAATTCGTAATAATTCTGGTTTATATTTAATATTTATATAAATACTACATAGTTCTCTTCCTCACGTTAAACATATTTGTATTATGTACACAACTACTGCAGAACTAGACAAAGTTACGCAATTTCATGTCAAACGATTCATTCTCATCCCTGCATCTATACTCTATATTCTATATATTAATTATTAATGTATAATTTCTCTAATCTCTAGTGATTATGTCTTCTGAATTCTACAGATGCATATTATTCTGATTTCTGATATCTAATCTAGTTTTTCTGAAAAATTTGGTTTTATTCACAAAACTTACATGTATTCTTGTAATTATTATGTATGATGTAGAATAATATACCGAAATAGAGACAGGATAAATATTAAATATACGAAGTACGAAGGCTACAAAATGACGAATATGACGAACATTTTCTCAATAATTCTCGATTCCTACAGTGTTTGTAGTTTGTAAAATAAATTTTTCACGTTCACTCTCAAAAATGTAATAAAACTACAAATTTTTCCAAAGTTCCATATTCTATACTCAATACCTACTTAATTAATTATTTACATACATTTGTGTTTGCTACACTCGACACTCGATACTAAATTGACACTACATCATTTTGCTTTTTGTATTACATAACATTTGATTTGATTTTTGATGTTTTAGAGCACAACCCACAACTTGTTTCTTGTTTTTCAGCTTTCAGCTTCTTCATTCTTTGTTCTTTATGCTCTATAACTTTTTATGGCCTCTTTTTAGAGCTCTGAGACTCAGCACTCTCAGCATCTGCATAATATTCTCTGCGTGGTTTAAATTTTGCCCCTCTTTCGTTTTTACAATATTATACAAATTACAAATGTCCATTTTCATTGCACGGGAAGTTCATTAATTATTTTTTTTAAATTTTAAGACAAAACCTAAGTATTCTACAAACTATAACGTATTTTTAATATCATATTTTGATTACAAATATTGATGACAAATTACAAATTATTTTCGATAAATGTACTAAAAATCTAAAAACTTGTCTCTTCATTAATAGTCATCTTCGGGTTCTTTCCTCCGGAAGCATCGACAACAAAAGACACAACAAACGCAGAAGAGGAGTGACAAGGAGGCCCCGACAATGGCAGCTGTCATCCAACTAATATTAAACTGGATATTAAATACGATGAATTTATTTTCAGTACTCTTACAGTTCACCTCGGACTCATCATGTGGTCCGCTAGTGTTACTCGGACAGTTTTGAACACCATTACACAATAATTTCTTGTCAATGCAAACCCCCTGTGGACCCGGACAGAGGAAACCACAGTCCACGATCTTACTCACCATCGGCGTCCCATCTGGATTCTTTGGGAGTTGATACAGTTCCGTCCAGGAGATGAGGAAGTTGAGCTTGGAGGCGGAAGTGGCTTCCAATCTGATGGTTAACGGGCCACCCTGCTGAAGTTTTTGAGCAGAGAGGATGGGCAGTTGGGAGGAGATTTCCGTCTTCCGATCTCCAACGTTAGAGTCCCCACAGAGGGTGAGGAGGGGTTGACTTTGTTGTGATTTTTGAGAATGAGGGTTGTAAAATGGAGGGATGTAGTAGTTATTATTGCTACTTGAAGATTGGCCAGAGGAGGAGGAGGAGGAAGACCCTGAGGAACCTGAACCAGACCCAGAATTTGGATTCACAGAGATGGAGGATGGGAGGAAAAATTCTAATTTGGCATCCGCACAGGATTTACTAGAGGAGGAAAAAACAAGCTTGTCAAGATAAAGCCAGAGATCCTTGTCTGGGTGAATTCGGAGCTCCCACAAACAGGATACTGGTTTGTCTTTCAGGGTCGGATTGAAGTAAAAGGGGAATTTTAATTTCCCATCTGAAGCTGGACCCAGCAGATGGCTCCCTGTATGTAGTTTAAAAATAAATTATTTAATTACTTTGAATTTCAAAAAAATTTCACACTCTATAGTTAAAAGTCAAAACAGTACAATAAAGTCAAAAATGTATTGAAAAAGCATAAATGCTCAAGGCTCAGGATGCGAAGCTGACTAGAAAAATACAACATCGTGTCTGTGCACCGTTATGGAGGTATTGCTCGGTAGTTTAAACGAGTTCTTAAAACTTGTCCGCTAGATGACGCACTAACGAATTTCGACTTTTCCCGCTAGATGGCTAATTGTGCAAAGACGGACACGACGATTACAAAAGTCAGCTTTGCATCCTAAAAAAAATGAGGGAAAAGTATTTTTAAAATTACCGCAGAGTGGTCCATGGATGAATTTATAATAGCCTTCAAAGATGGGGACGTTACTCTTGAAATAATTGGAGAGGGCGTGACGAGAGTCAACCCGGAGGGTCACTTCCGCCTCCTCCCCTTGTGACACCAGGGCAACGGGGTAGGAAAATTGGGCTTGATTCTCTTTACACAGGCACATTCTCGAAGAGTTCCGCTGTGGATCAACCATCGTTACCTGAAAAAAACACCGGCAAAATTTAAATTTAAAGACAATAATATTATAATTATTAATGAATTTTTAATACTGATTTAATATTTTTTAAATGATATAATTTACTTTATCAACTCGATCCGACCAGCAGTTGACACAAGAGTCCTGATTATATTTGAAATTGAGGTTTTCAATCCGAAGGACGACACGTGCAAACATCCTTCGACTGGATACGAAGCGGAATCGACAAATGATGGGTTTTCCATCCGTCTTGTAGACGAGAGTGTTGAGTGGGCTGGTGAAGGTGCCTTCCGCCTTGTTCCAGGCGTAAAAAATCTCATCACACAACGTCCCCTTCACCGGCTCCCCGAAATGAGTATTATTGAAAAAGTCGTAGTGAGCCCAGTAGTAGAGGGAAGAGCCCGAGTAACTCCCCGTCTTACTCTCAAATCGAACAAAGAGGGCATTGGAGGTGGAGACGAAATCAAACTTTTCCAGGGGCCGTGAAAAGGTGTCACAAAAAGTTTTGATGATCCTTGAATCATCCGGCCAACTGGCATCGTAGATGGACAATGACTCTCCACACTCTCCATCCCAATTTTGAATGGGAGCCTCAATCCTCTCGATCCGGAAACTTGGAAAGTAGAGTCTAACAATCTCCTCCGGATGACCTAACATGAGGTAGCTACACGTCGTGTGTGGGGCGTACCAGTGGGAGACGGACCAAAATAAACCCTGGAAAAAATGAAGAAAAAAAGGAAAAAATATAGTATGATCATTCCATAATCCATAATCCATAAGCTGTGAGTCGTAATCCATAACACTTCAAAACTTGAAGCTTCAAACTCGAAACTCGAAACTGAAAATTCCTGTTACTGCTGTTGGAGGCTTTCCAACAAAATTCCAGCACTCATTATAAATAAAAAAAAGATGGAAAAAAACTTTTGAGCGAGAGTTTTGGCATTTGCTTTTGAATGGCCAATTTTTTCATAAATTCTTACTCAAAACTCGAGTTAATTTTTCTGTATTGATTTGAACATTCTATTTCAATTCCGATTGCACCAACAGAGAACCAAAAGTAAAACTCTCAAGTCAGATCCACACAGCACACAGGAAGACGACGAAGGGAAACAAGCTCAGTTTTTCCTACACATGTCCATCTTTTCCCTACAAACTTTCTCCTCCACTTTCTTCCAACACACGTAGATTTCTCCTCTTCCAGATGTACACTTGAGATAGATATGTCAACTTGGAAAGTTTTTTTTCACGTTTTTTTTCCACTTTGATAAATTCCTCATACTTTTTTTTTTACTTTTCTTCTTTTTTTCTCCACTTCCGTTTTGGACTTTTTTCTCTAGGTTTACTTTTACTTTCACTTTCAGTTCTGGTTCTAGTTTTGGTTCTGGTTCTGGTTGTCAAACTTTTGTGTGTGATATCTTGATCATTTTCATTTTTATTTTTCATACTTATTATACAAGATACTTTTTGATCGCATCATTTCATAAATTTCATAAATACAATTCAAGTTTCGAGTTTTTGCCTCTGTAGTTTGTATTTTGTATGGTTTGTAAAAATGATGAAAATAAATTCTTCTTCTTCTTTTTTTATATGTATAAATACCTGTTTATCGCCAGATCTGGCGAGAGCCGTTGATGTAAAAGTCCAGTCACATGTTCCATTCTTCTTACCAGTTGTTTCCACGTGACCTGGCCAGTGCGCTCTGTTCAAATTTCAAAATTAAAATCCAGAAAGCATTAAAAAATCAAAAATGTGATAAAATCATATGGAAAAATAGAATCTGATTAAAGCTGAAAGTGTGATGAAAGGTGTAAAAATAGTAAATAGTAAAAACATGATGAATAAACTTCGTACACATTGAAATGAAATCCAGTATTGAGAAGTGGCCCAGCAGCGGAAGTAACGAATTCCACAAAGAGATCTGAACCAGTTCCAATGATAGAATAGGGGAATTTTCCCATGCCACAAAAAGTCCCAATAACCGGACTCCGCTCATCCTTCCCATCATAAATCCTCAGATAGTCATTCGGACAGTCCGAACCGATAGCTTTCATAGGACACAGGATAAGATTTTCACATCGTTGACCGTCCACGTTAAACTCCTCATTTTCTATATGGAGCTTTGTAAAAGGGAGTCTCGTGTTGATGGAGTATTTACAGTGGAGATTTCTCGGGTAAATCCCTGGGTAGGCGGGGGACTGGACGTAGCATGTTTGCATCCGACAGTCTCGAAACACCCGCTCACAGTACGTATTTGGCACCACCTTTGTTTACAATTTAAATAAAAGATAAAAGACAAAAGACAAACAAAAGATAATGTAAACAAAAGAAAAGTTGACAGTTGACATTGACCTCGAGCTTGGAATTTAGAATTTGGAATATATCCCATTTATTCTATATTCTATAGAATTTAGGACTGAAAATCCAGTTTTATAATTTATTCATCACTGTACAATGAATTTTGTAAATATTTTGTACTCACTTCTCCTCTTCTGTTTGGATAAAGTTCGGGATGTTGACCGTAGCGGAGATAAACTTCATACTGCTGCTCCGCCTTGGAGTCAAACCGGAAGTAGGTTTGTTCTGTGAAATTCTCGGCGTAGAAAACGAGACGGACGGAACTGGTCTCGGAAATGAAAACTTGTGGCTGTTCAATCTCTCCACAAAATTTACCCGGCTCTCGACGATTATTCAAACCACTCTTCCCATTCCCATCCACAATCTACAATAAAAGAAAATTCAAAAAAAAAAAACAACAAACATTCATTCAATTTTCAGTTTTCGTTTTTGTTCAAAGTTCAAAATCAATTCACTTTTTTTTTACCATTTCATCATGTTCATTTTCAATTTCATTTCAATTTCAATGTAATTCAACAAAATTTGAGTAATAAAATAAATCCTCTATGAATACTTAAGATCGAATCGAATTTGTAGAAAATCTTCCAAGTATGATTTTTCAAAGTCTGCAATCTACTGTTAGTATTGTTATTGTTGAAAAATTGAAACTTGCACAATACAATAATAAAGAATCCATTCAAAGTATTATCATTAGCATCATTATATGGCATTAGTATTAACTATTAACATTTATCGTTTATCGTCTTGCTATTGAATATTGAAGCTTATATTAGTATTTAGTATTATTCAAAGTTGAAAGTTGAGTAACAATAATAATAATAATAGTAAAACAAATTAAATATGCACATGTACATTCTCCTTCTTTCTTTGAAGATACTTTATACTTTGTACTTTGTACTTTTAGTTGTACTTTGTTCACATTTTGTATTGAACACTGAACACTGAATATTGAAGGAAGAAACTTTTATTTTACTCTGCATCCTTTACCCTCTTTCATCTACTCTTTGTACATTGTACATTGTACTTTGTAGATGGACAAGTTTTATCTTTTATCATAAAAGGAAGAATGGCTCAATCTGAATCCTGGATGCTGGATGAATGAATAAAAGCCATACAAGAATGCCCAACGTGTACTCTATGACTCTATGATCTGTCTCTGTCCTCGACGTATCCAGAATCCAGAATCCAGATATTCTATATTCTATACTCTGTGCTATTACGATGATGGTTATACATAATAATAATAATGTACGTGGATTTCAGATTGGAGATACGAGAGAAAAAGACATGGAGCATCACGGATCGAGAATCGAGAATCGAGGATCGAGTGAATGTGGAACAATACATATTACATATTACACATGTTTTGCTTGGCTAAAAATGAGCCCATCAACTCTTTTTTTATTCTTTCTCTCCTCTTTTGTACTTTGTACATTGTACACCGTACACCGTACATCTTAAAAGGACATGGACATGGAAAAAGAAAGTAAAGAGGGAAAAAGGAAAAGAAGTTGCATGAACATTGAACATTGAACATCAAGATCCAAGATCCAAGATGAAGATCAGCTCTCATCACCATCATCATCACCACTGCCATTGCCATCATCGTTCAAGTTGATGTTGATGTTCAAGTTGGAGTTGAAGATGGAGAGTATTGCCTCATACTCCATTCTCCGTACTCCTCACTCCTCCAATTTCATCCAATATCCATCCTGCTCTCTCCTCCAAGTATTGTAAATTGTACCTTGTACTATTTTCATAAAAGTTAATGAGCGAGTTTTAGATTTTTAGGAGGAAAAGAAAGAGGAAAAAGCCTCTACACAACACAATACAAAACATTCGAGCACATTTGAACACATGGGAATACGGAATACGGAATACTTATAAGCCTGTACCTCCGTATTTTATAGCATCATTCAATTCCTCTCAATTTCTTCATTGATGCATCCATTACAACAGAAAGGAAAAAAGAATAGAAAATTGTACATGACTTCAACGGGAAAAGTTTTCCTTGTCTCTCGACTTTCTCAACTCATCTGCAATCTGTACCTGAATTCTAAATTTTTTTGTTTTCTATTTTCTTTATTTTGTACTTTCCCATTGTTGAATGTTCTCACTCGTCACTCGTCGCTCGTCAGTTCGCAGTTCTAAGATTAAAAAGTCCATTGTCCAATGTCCAATCTGACTCAACACTCTCTGTCAGTCCTCAACTTCCACTACTCTTCTTCCGTCTTCACTAAAAGCTGGAAGCCGGAAACAGGAAAGAGGAAAGAGGAAAAAATGACAATGACAGTGGCGAACTAAAGAGAGAAAATTGTTATGTCCCAGTTCTTTGGAAAAGTTTAGTTTTAGTAAAAAGTAAAAACAAAAGAAGAGAGGAAAAGGAACCAAATCCACACTACATAAAATATAGATAGTGAACCTGAAATTCCTTCCGACCCTTCAAAACTGTACTTCTTTTGTACTATTTTTTTTACGATTCCTTTTGTCTCCATTTTCTATTCTATGATGAAACTTTTACTTTAACATGTACTTTTGTTTCTTGTTTTTTGTCTAAGCCAGGTAAAAGCTGTGTGTGTTTTATTTTGTGCCTTGTGGTTTGTAGTTTGTGGTTTACATTTACTTTTTTACATTCAGCTCAGCTCTATATTCAGCTTTTACCTTTACATTCACCATCACCATCGACCATCGACATTACCATGGCCATTGCCATCATCCTCCTCGTGTGAAACGTGAAAAGGGAAGATTATCAGAATATCATAGTGGATACAAACGTCTACCGTCTACGCTGTTTGGTTTACTTGGGAATTGTGAAATTGAAAATTGAAAAGGGTACAGAGAAAAGAGAATGAAAGGTATATTGTGAAATACAGAATTCACGTGGAGCTGAAGTCTCAATTCTATAGCCTGTAGTCTGAAGACAGAAGAGCTCAAATCAACATAAAATCGGCTCGTCGGCTTTACACTTGATTTAAATTAATATATAAATAGATATTTGAGTAGTAGTGAACATGAAAAAGAAGAAGGAGAAGAAGAAGAAGTAGAAGAAAGTAGTAGTCAGAGTAATGAAAATGAAAATGAAAGTGCATACAAAAGAGTGGAGTGGAGAAAGTAGTGAAAGTGAAGGAGGAGGAGGAGGGAAACCATTAAGGTCAATGGGCACATTATCGTAAGTGTTTCCACAATTTGTGGCATTCTCGTCTAGAATCTAGAATTGCAAATGTGATTATACATCCACCATCTCCATTTCCCTTTCTTCCTATTCCCATTACTCCTCCTGTTTTCTACCACTAGGACCTTCTTTCTCTCTCTCTATCTTTTACTTTCACTTTTACTTTCAGTCTTATGCTCACTTTCTCCACTCTCTTCTCTCTCTACTTAAGAGACGAGGAATGGGGAATGGCGAAATGAGACTTGCTTTTCTTTCATGTGTAATTTAAATGTATATTTACATTTCCTTCCTAGCCGACGGACCTCTCTTTCAGTCATTCACTCCGTCATTCGTTCACTCTACTACACCTTCTTACTCTAGTAAACAAATGGGTCATATTTACACACAAACACAAAACCAGAGCCAGACAGAGAAGGGAATTGAACTCTGAGGTCTCAACACTCAACACTCAACACTTAACGCTCAGGATTCAAGATTCAAGATGTACACGAAACACGAAACATGAAGCATCAAGCTCTCTCTTATGTTTTATGTGTTCTGTATTATGTATTATGCATTATACAATTATGTCTTGTATTACGAGTTGACGGTACAATTAATTCCAACTCAACACACAAGCTAATTGACAGTTGACAAATCCCTCGGAATCTACGAATCTACAAATCTCTCATCTCGACCCAGTTCCAGATTTCAGTGGCTCATGTTTACTGCTACGCCGCACCGTCATCTCATAAATTAAATACACACGAATGACGAATGGGCATCTAAAATTTCCCTTGTCAAACTTGAAGATACAAAAAATACTCCGTGTATCATGTATCATGTATTTAGTATTTAGTATCAAAAGCCCACTAAGCTTGTGACTAACAATGATAATAATTAGGCATAAAATACTGAGATTCTGTAGGTATTACGGATTAATTTACTACAATCTACAATCTACAACTCGTCAAAATTCAAAATACCCTGGTTAAAAATATGCATGTACACAGAAAGTACTGGTTTAATTAGCAAAAACAACCTTCATTGTATAATTAGTAATTAGTTGGGTACAAGTTACAAGTGTAAAAGAGAGCTGAGAAAGAGAGAGAGAGAGAGAGAGAGAGAGAAAAGGATAAATAAATACTCTGATTAAAGAAATGAAAGTATAAAGCTTACATGACGTATATACTTTATACTTTATTGTGTAGAAATAGAAATGAATATTATGTATCTTCCTGAGTTTTTAATTCCTTCTCCACTCTCTAGTTTCTACTTTTTAGTTTTTATGCTTAAAGCCTACACATTTTATGCTTCATTCTGAGGGTTTTAATAATAAGGATGATGAATGATGAATGATGAGTGGATCTTTACAATCTACAACTGTGAATCAGAATCAGAATCAGAATCAGAATCAAAATCAGAATCCTATGAATAAGTTACAAAACGTATTGTACTTTGTACTTTGCTACACATGTGCTCTACTCCGTATTTGTAAATTGTACACTGTACATTTTACACTGTGCTACACGCTGCACTGATTGATGTGGTAAACAGGCTGGATACAAGATAGAAGGTAATAGACAAAAGAGGAAACTTGAGTAGGTAACAAGAGTAAAAACAGAAAACAGGAGGATGGAGAATGGAGAAAAGAGAAAGAGAAAGTAGGCATTTTATTTGTAGGGATTACAGTTTACAGTAGAAAAGAAAAAGTAGGAGTAAAACAGTGCACAGCATGTGATGGGAGATGCGACAACAGAGCTTTAGCTTTCCTCACACTCCGCACTCGGCACATCATATCATATCATATCATACCATACCATAAGAAGGCACTGTACACCGTACCAGATTCACTATTGAGCTTATTACGTATTTTGTACATTGTACATTGTAGATTGTAGATAGTAGATACTTTCTCTTTTCTTTCATTCGCCTGTGTTATGGATGAGTTAAATTGGTTGGTTGTTCCTTGGTTAGTGGGAGATAAAAGACAGGATTGAGTTGGAATTGCAGGGAAAACATTAGAAAGTAGAAAGTACATACACATAGATACATTCAGAATCCAGAATCCAGAGCATTTTACAGTTTATATCTCTTTTCTCTTCTCCCGGTCTTTTCATATTTATGGGAGATTTCTACTGGCTGCATCTGTGCCGTTGTCTATAGCATATAGTCTATGTATTTTTCTGTTGTCTGTATTTTGTATCTTTTTGCAATTGTGCCAGTGTGTATCCGTATTGTATGCGTGTATTTGTATGTATATTTGTATGTGTGTGACACATGTTTATCGTCTGCTACTTTCTACTTGTCTCTTTAATACTTTTGACGCTGGTAGTGAAACTGAAAGTGAAACTGAACCGAGTTGGAGCTCCAAGCTCCAGTGTCTGTGTCTCTCAAAGGATATATGATAGTAATGCAAGAGGATTTAATTTTGACTCTCTCTTGTCTCAACTCTACTCAACTCAACTCCATCCTCAATGCAGAGTCAGCTCCAGTTCCCAGTTCCCAGCTCCCAGTTTCCAGTTTCAAGTTTCTATAGGCAAAACTAAAACTGTAATCCTAAGCTCCTTTATTTTCATCATCATCAGCATCATCATCAGCTTCATTCTCATCCTCCTCCTCCTCCTTCTCACGCCCACACTCTTCAATTCTCTACCAGAATTCATTGTCGAAATTGAGCTGGTTCTCGATAGTACAGAGTACACACTAAAAACTACAAACTACACACAACATACAGTCAATAGTAAATAGTAAGTATAGAATATAAAATGTAAAAGAGGGAACAGCGTCTAAAATCTAAAATCCAAAGTTCTCTTGCTCGTGCTCAAGTTGATGAGGATGGAAAAGGTTGAACATTGATTTATATCTATTTTCTATTTTCTATAGTATTTTACTGGAAATATCTGCATGTGTTCATTGATCATTAGCATCATGTATCAGATTTCAAATTCAAAAATTCAAATGGTACAACTCATTAACAAAATTAGTTGCTGAATTTTTTATGCTTTTTTTGCTAGTCATTGGAAAGCTAATACAAAATACAACATACGCCAGTCCACAAAAGATAGAAAGTCAAACAAAAGATATACAACATTTTGGTACAAGAGTACAAGAGTAAAATAAAATGAGTGGTGATTATAGAAAAAAGATAAAAGACAATCACTGTTCATTTTTCACCATAAAATTTTTATCGATTTTCCATATTCCGAGCTTTTTGTAATTTGTAATTCTTTAAAGAATTCTTCTTTTTTGCATTTCACAAAGAATGATGAAGATAAATGAGGAAATTTTAATACGAAAATAAATGTAATGAGCTTGAAACTTTCAAATTATGTGAAATATGATATGTTTTTGATGTATAAAGTTCCGTACGCTTGAATGTTTTGGAACATGGAAATGCAGATGAATATCAGCATCAGAGTATGTCTAAATATACTAAATATACTAAACATGTTAGAATTTAGAATGTGCTGAGTAGGGAAATTGATTAATCTCTTTTGTTATCATCCAAAATCCTCTTCATGTTTCAAGTTTTCACTGGATTTCACTTTTCTCGGTACTCGGTACACAGTGCACAGTACTTTATTATTACTCTGCTGAATCTGTTTGATGATGGCAAGCGTATGGAAATGAAGATTAACTATCTACATTCTACACAAACCACACATATAATCATCATCATCATTTTCAGTTTCAGTTTCATCCACTGGAGACATGTGGCACTGTCTTTATGTAACTTGTGATATTTTCATGCATGCAAAAATTTTAAAATAGAAGAGTTTGTCTCTCGAGTTTGTTTTAGGTGATACTTAAACATGACAAAATTTAATACAATTTCCCTAGTTTTCCATCAAGTTCTAATTTTTGAAGACTAATGAATTCACGGGGAAAACAGCTAAAGACTTTGTGTGTTTTTAAAGAGTTCACGGTGATTATTTTTTATTTTCCCATGGTATAGGAATTTGCTTTTCCTTTTCGTTTTTGTTTTTCTTTTGAAGTCTTCTGCCTCTTTAATTGGATTGAATTGGATTGGACTGAATTGAATTGAATAGGATTTTGAAAGAGTTTGATGAGAGTGTAAACACTCGCATTTTAATGCAGAATTCAGAGGAAGACAAAGTGAACAGTGAGCAGTCTCATTTAATCATTTAATCTCACATCATTTCATGTCGGAGTTGATTCAGTGTTGCTTATTGTACAGAGTACAGAGAGATTACGTAAAAAGTTGATGGTTCCTGGAATTGCTCTTACAAAGTATAAAGTATAGCTGTTTACTATTTACTTATTTATACTCCGTACGGCACAATATACAGTACACGATATACGATATAGGATTTACGATACTTAATTGAAAGTTTGGAGTTTGAGGCTCACTCATGTGAGAAATGGAAAGGTTTACAAAATCCAAAATCCTATTTAACTCTGCCTTCAGATTTCAGATCATCGAATCATTGAATTTCTCCGTACTTGATGTATTATGTATTATGTACACAAATGACAAATGTCGTTCGTCGTTCATCATTATAGATTCTATAATAAAATATGTATTCTGTATTCTGTATTTAAAATTCAAAAAGCTTTCAGCTACTTTCAATATACAATATACAGCATGAGTGTCATTACTGTTACTCATAATATTATTTACATCCTCTTAAAATTCCTCTGTACTTTGTACTTTGTGCACTGTACTTACATTTCCTTTGTGTACCTCAAATATATTATATTATCCTCATCATTTGCACGTGTTATGCATAATAAATAATATTTATATGCGTTTCATTGTACAGTGTAAATTCCAAGTCCTAAAGAATTTACTTATGCAAGCTAAGCCACATAAAAGGAAAGTTATTTACTAGTTACAATTTTCTATCTTGACTGTTTGCTGTTCGCCCTTTCAGATCTACAGAATACAGAAAATTTAGTACTTTGGAATTTGGAATTTGGATTATGTAGTATTTAGCATGATTAAAATTGCACGAAGGCTAAGGCTAATGGAATTGATCAGCAAATACAAAATACAAATACAAGTACAAAACATAAATACTAATAAATACATGTATACATGTAGCCATAAAGACTTGAAAGGAATTCAAAGGCTTTATGCTCATTTTATATATTTTGTACTTTGTATGATCCGATATCCAATGATTACAATCTCCCTTCTAAATTCTAGAATATTACGAGTTATGAACCAACAAGGCTTCAATAGAGAAAGAGGGTTTAAATATTTAGGTAAGTAACATGTAAAATTTAAAATGTACAAGGTACAAGGTAGTAGTAAAAATTTACTGCCTATGATATCCACATCTAATCTACAGTTTCTATTTTCTAGGGAATCTACTGATAATATCCTGAATCCACTCGGATTAAAATAAATATTAAATATTATGTATGTGGAAATGAAAATTGGAGATCATTTTGAGGTTCAAAGTTTGAGTTGAAAATGAAATACTCCAAAAACCTACAATATAATAATAACGATTGATGATTATTATGTTTTGTATGTATCTGAACTCATGAAACTTCATTTCCATTTCCACAGCTTCAGTTACAAGTACAAGTCTCCAAATACATTTTTAGTTTTGACCTTTTAGAAT
>JABASP010002922.1:0-16861 GCA_019776565.1 Sminthurinus signatus | reverse complement strand
TTCTCTCTCTCTCTCTCTCTCTCTCTCTCTCTCTCTCTCTCTCTCTCTCTCTCTCTCTCTCCCTCTCTCACTTTTCGTCTTTTATATTCGTTCCTTCTCTCACCGGTAAAGAAAATGTTTGGAAATTCAAAACCACCATCAACATTGAACATGGATAATCCACAGGAAAATCTTTCCATTTATTTTTCTCAACGTCAATCCCCGATAGATGAACGAAGGAATAAAGAATAAGAAATAATTCTATGCATGTTATTTTTCTTTTTTTCATATAGGTAAAAACATCTGCACCCTCAACCCTCAAATGATGATAATAATATGTATAATGTATGCAGATGCAAAGTTTACGAGTCATTGTTTGATAGAAGAAAAACCATATGAATCCATTTTCCATACAACATTTATATTCAATCCATGTTATTCTTATTATTATTATTATTATTATTATTACTTATCCTTCTACTTTTACTAGTTTTTGGCACTCTCTCATATTCAACTTATATTTCATTATTTATTTATTTATTTGTTAAACTCAGATACATGGTGCAGGTTTACATTTAAATGTATTATGTATTTCATGTTTGATGTTCACTTTGAAATTTGAAGTTTCTTTAAAACATGTACACAGGTATAAGCACCTGTGTTGGATGATCTGCAAATTGGAAAGAAATATAGATATTTTTTTTCTCAAGTGATTGAGGGACAAAGAGAGAGGTAAATTCAAAATGTTCAAAAAGAGAGGGTTTCCAAAAGAGTTGAGAATATGGAGCAAGCTTATAGCTTGTATAATCTCATTATTGTATATATTTTTCATTTTTCAAACTCGTACACACGTACGTATGCATTATAAAAAAATATTGAGTTACCCCCGAGAAGAGGATTCAAAATTTTTGTCTTGTACATGTACAATGTACAATGATAATGAACTTTCAGGACCGACATGACGAATAGGCCAGGTTGAATAAGGGAACAGAGTGAGAGAAAGGAAAGGAAAAAGAGAAATAGAGAGAGAACAGAGTCAGCTAGATAGTTCATAACTTATTGCTCTATAAATAAATCCATCGTTTTCAACATCTAGAATCTAAAATCTAGACTGTAGAATCCAATGGATAACTTATAATGTGGATGGATAGACAGAGGTACAATGTACAAGCTAAGTACAACAGACCAAACCAAGCCAAACCAATCCAAAAAACACAGTTTCACGCTGAGACCAAAACCTGTCCAAGTCCATTCTGCATTGAGTTAAGACGCCTTTCATAATAAATGTGTATGTATACGGAATAAAAAGTAAAAGAATAAGAATAAGAAGACGAAGATGAAGCAGGAGAGAGAAACAGAGAGAGAGAGAGAGAGCATCATTGTAACTTTTGTAAGATAGCTAAGTCTTCTTTTTCTTTTTCTTCTTCATCATCATCATCTCCTTACCAAGCCAACAGACAGGCACATACAGACTGAGTGAAAGAGAGAGAGAGCCATTGTAGAGGATCAACAAATCTAACAAACTCTCAAGTTTATACAAGAAGTTAAGTTTCACATCTGACTTGTATGTATATATTGTATATTACGTGTAACGTGTCTCTTGTTTTCCTGTATTCTATAAACTGTACAGAATATACATATTATTCTGTAGAGAAAGGGTTTATGCTCACATCACACATGTATATTATATACATATGAAGATACTACTACTAGATACAAGGTACTAGATACATCCCAAATCCCAACACATCACACATGCTTTTACTTGTATTCATAAAACATATCCATAGATATTATAATGTGTACACTACACGAGTTCCAAGTCGTCCTAACTCCTAACTACCATGTACACAAAGTATTATGAAGAAATACGCAATCATGGCCTCTGTCTCTCTCTCTCTTTCTCTCTTTCTCTCTCCTGACAAAATACACATTTAACTGAGTCACTGTCGAATAACCTCTTCAGTATTCATCAGCCATTGAGTTTACATAATATAAAATCGTATAGAATGTAGAATAGATGGATGGATGAAATCACATAGAGAGCAAAAGCAAATGCAATGCCACATCATACCAAACCATAGGGAAATCCATGATGCTATAGACCAAGTCAAGCAACGCCAACCTGGAGCATGAACCAACAGTCAACAGCAGCACAGAGTAACAGCAGCAGTCGTCATGACTAGAAGAAATATTCGAATAGAAAACTCAAGTACTTGAGTTTGAACTAGCATGAGTTTCTCTTTTTATCACCTTTGTTGTTGAATTTAGGCTTGAGAAAAGGAACAAGGAGAAATAAGAGGAGAGAGGAGAGAGGATATATATTCTTTTTATGATGGAAGCAAATATTTCTATCTTTTGATACTTCTCTTTCTGGGCCCTTCCCAAGCTCAATACGCAGTACTCAGTGCTCAGAACATAGTGCATACTTCATAATATACATTATGAGTTTTCTTCTAATTCTTATTCTGTGATTCTTGGTCGCCGTCATCATTCACCATGATGATTGTCATATACATAGAAAAGGATTGGAAGACGTTTGAGAGAATATGGAATATGGACTATGGACTGTATGTGGTGCATATCATATCTTTTTCTGCTTCTCCCTTTTCTTTTTTACTTGTTATTCTTAATACTTAAAATATCTAATACAGACACAGATATATCTGTCATCTGTACATAATACATAATATGATGAGCTCTCAAGTGTGCCTTCCTTTTTCTTTGGGTAAAAGTAGTAAAAAGTAGTAAAACTGAGAGATTTCTCTCTCTCCGTCTCTTATTTTCCTGCACCTAAATGATACCTGTATTTTACACAAGGTACAATATACATATCATACAACATGTCATATCACCTACAGATAGAGCGAGAAAGAGAAAAAAAAACGACGGAGCAATTGCAGACAACGAGAGCGAAGAAAACTATGTGGATGATGACGAAGACGACGACTAACTACTTTAACTAAAAGATCGGTTTTTTTCTAAAACACACAAAAGGATATGAAAAGAACACAAAGATTTCAAAATAGTGAATAGTGAGTGAATGAGTGAGTGAGTGAGTGAGAGTGACCAAGAACCATCAACTTGTCTTTTATTCCTCCATCCCAAATAAAAAGAGAGGAAAAATATCATCCTTTCCTCTCAAAACAGACTGTCTGAGTAAATAGTAACTCTCAAATACTCTCAAAAACACATTGTGTTTCCTCACTAGTGGAGAAACATTGGTTCATATTATGTCTCATGTGTTGTGTATTGTGTAATATAATATGTATACGATATAATAAGGTAACTTTGAAATACATTAATGTACACTACTTATATTATATACACAGACACCAATAATAATAAAAATAAGAAGAATACCAACGGACGGAACTGACTATCACTAGTCTGATTGTTATTGTAGGAGAGATGTGATGAGTACATAAAAAGAATGAAAGAAAGGAGAGAGACACAGAGAGACAGAAGGAGAAGGAAAGGGAGAAAGAGACAGTGAGAATATAATACACAGGTATATTATAAAGAGAAAAAATCCAATCCTTTGTTCGCGGTCTATCTCTCTGTCTGTGGCCTTTCAAGTTTAATCAACAGCATTTTCTAGATCAAATTTCATTTTCCTTGGCTAGTTCACTGGCTAGTTTTTCCTCTCATCCTGAGAATCTAAATGGATCTAGTTGTGAAAGAAATTTCAAACTAACAAACTATACAAACTATATGATGACCATGATTTTGTGATTTGATTCTCATTCCATGTGTATTCTGTGTGGATAGTGGACACTGGATACTGGACATTGTAATACAGAAAACTGATTATATTATATAACTTGTGACTTGTGACTTGAGTCTCTCGTCTCAAGTCTTGAGCCATGTGTTTTGTGTGTTGAATATGCATACATATTTGTACAAAAATGCCACACACACAAAAATTCAGAGCTGAGAAAAAGAAGTTTGGAAGACTCATTTTGTTTACTCATGTAACAAGCATGCATAAATAAATACACAAGCCATTCAACATTCCGTGTGCAGTGTGCAGTTACGCATGGATTGAAGAAGGAGGAGAGAGAAAGGGAAAAAACACATTATATGCACATAATATAATATTGTCTAGAATGTAGAATGTAGATAGTAGATAGACATATCGTCCTGTGTGCACACTGGTGTTGTTCACAGAACTCACACTCACACACACACACACAAGTATTTTCATGAAGGTATATTTAACTTGTGTTTGAACTGTCTTTTTAGATAATTGTCACCTAAATTTCAACACCAGTGTCAGTGTTCATAGTTTTTGTATCTTTTTTTACCCCTTCTTCTTTCTCTTTTCCCTCTTCCTCCACCTCCTACTCCTTCTCTTCCTTTTTCCATTTTTCTTCCGTTTAAAATAACAAGAGTTTGTAGTAATTTGTATACCTATACATACATACATATGGACCATGGGCTATGAGCTATGAACTATGAGTTGGAGAATTAAACTATATTATAGCTTTTGTCTATTGTATACAAAACTATGTGTTTTCATTTTTCATGGATCTAAATTCTACATATCCGTGTATGTTTTGTTCATTGCTCTTGTGACAAAAGACAAAACTGACTGTAGTCTGTACGTTGTCTTATAATTATAAATCCATGTTTTGTGTAAAAATGAGCCTTCCAGAGTAAAAAAAAAAAAGAGGAAAAGAAAGGGTAAATACAGCTATTTGTACTGTAATATTTTAAATAATCCTTATAAGTAGACTTATAACCAAGTAAATATAAGTACATGAGTATTGTATGTCGTATATTGTGTATTCTATATGTATGGAGATAGATTGTAGATGGATGGATAGATGGATAGACTGGCAGACGATCAAGAGAATGAGAGAAGGGGTGAAGACCATCCAGTAAAGCCATTCAGTTATTTTCTTGATTTCCATCAAGCTATATAAGTGTTTAGTTTATATATACGTTATATGCGAGTACTAGAATTACTAGACTCGTTCTATCTTGATTTTCGAGAGACTATAGGAGAGAAAGAAAGAAATACAGAAAGAAAGAAAGGACGAAAAAAAAACTGAAGCGACAGGTATGCTCGTAATTTACGAGAGAATCAGCCACTTGAGTATCATTATTTATGCAGTGACATCGACAGCCTGTGCCTCCCTGTGGACATGACCAGCTCAGAATCTCTCAGAATTCTCAATCCTCAATCCTCAACCTATTCAACATGCTGACATGCACACAAATATAAGTATATATAGATGTATAAAACACTCAATGTCCACTGTCCACTGCACTGTCCACTTCAAACAATATACGTATAAAAGAGTACTTATTATGTGTATGCATACTGCATACATGTAAATATAATAGGGTTAAATATTTACGTTTATACAATAAAAACTTTACTAAAATTTTTACCAAGAAAAAAAAATAACAAGAAGAAGAAGGATTCGGACCACCACAATAGTGGAATTGTCAAATATGAGGATGGATAAAAAGAACCACATTCACTTCATTTTATTTCATTTCATGTGAAATGGAAGAGATCCTAGATCCTACCTCCTCCTCCTTCTTCTTCTTCTCTGTCCTCTTGTTTCTTCCTAATCCTTGTATATTTGTATATTAAAGTATCCAAAAGGGAAAGAGAGACAAAAGACAACTGTACAGAATTCAACTAGGAAAAACAGGAATCAAAAATCAAATAAAGCGTGACAAGGTTTCTATTTCTCTGTCTTTTTCTTTCTTTCTTCGTCTCATTCTCTCTCACATACACACTACTACACACATTCTCTTGCAACAATGTATGCATAACACACTCTTTTTTTTCTTGGTATCTACAGTGTGTAATGTATAATGTACAAGTGCGTGTAAGATGTAAGTACGTTACTTCCAATGGTCTTTTGTTCGCAAAGATAATGCAACATACATGTACTTTTTCTGGTAACTTTACTCATCCTAATGCTAATATCTACTGCTAATGCTACATCATATTTTAAGATATACGACAGAACAGAGTAAAAAGACTTTTTTGACTTTGACTTTGACTTTGTCTTTCAGACTACAATCCTTTCTGTATCCTGGTTTGCATTTTTGTACATTACACGTTACACGGAACATTTGTATTTTGTATATATATATTGTATAATATATATTGTGTTGCAAAAAAAAAGAAAAAACAAAACTCCTGCTGTCAATGCTAAATGTTAAGATAGAGATGTTAATGACACTGCCTAAATTCAATGCAGATGTTTTCCAAAATACATGTTCAATGCTCAATAGATGAATGTGTAGTTTTTTTTTATCTCTTCATTATCTTTCAGACTTTTTACCCAAGAAAACTCTTTTCTTCTTAAAATGTCTATGGAGATAAAATATGTATTAAGTATTATTTAAGCAAGCAGAAATTCTAGAAAGAATTAACTCATCATCTTTATAAAAAGAAACGTGAGAATAATAGAAATCACTCAACACTTTGGTCTTGGTTTGAGTTTTTTAGCTTTTGACATTTGTATAATATTATACAATTGTATATTACACAATATATATATTATGTGTGTGTGTGCGCAGTGAGCAAGCTTTTAAGTAAATTTGAAAATTAAATCTGTAATACTTGTCCTCTTAAAAACTTGTAACACAAGTAACTTTTAAATGTGTGCATAGTGAATAAAATAATGATAGTAAATGATAACTATAATAAAATACAAATACATCTTTTTAATAAAAAAAACAAAAATATCAATTCAATATCGGCAAAGATTTTCTTCCCTATATATGAACTTTTAATACTGAACTGAACACCATTGTCATGATGACGATGATGATGATGATAAAGGTATTAATAATAATTGTTTTAACATACTGTATTTCAAATAAAATCCATGCCATGTACATATGGACCAACTAATAACTAATACACACACGTAAGAACATGAACTATAATCTGTTTGAAAAAGGTCAGGGTTTATTTTAGAAACCTGTAATTATGTGTGTATGAGGTGCTCTTTGAAGAGGAAAAAGAGGTACAGAGTACAGAGTAAGTACATGTACATATATAATACGTACTGGGTACTGGATAACGTATAACATAATACGTATCACACAAAATATTATACACACGCATGCACAATCATTGACTTGAACATACTCACACACAGTTGCACTACTCAACTGGACTAAACTCTATATTATAGTCTACACTCTTTCTCTGTTCAATTTAAAATGAAAATTGAGAGAAATGAGTAGAAAGAGAGAATGAGGGACAGAGGTTATAATATTTGGAAAGAAGATTGAGCAGAAAAAAAAATGGATGGGATAGTGATGATGATGACGATATTGGAGTACGGAGTATGTACTACTACATAGTAGTAGTAAGACTTGTGGTAGTTGTAGGATGAAAAAGTAAAGGAGATTTCATATTTCAGACTGGGAACTCAAGACTTAAAACTCAAAGTTAAGTATAAGTGACAGAAAGGAACAAGAATTCTTTGGAAAACAAAATGTTGTCAACATGAAAGACTTGTCGTAATCTAAAGGAGTGGAAGTGAGTAGTTATGATTGGAAATTCTTCCATCTATCCATGCATCCATGTGAGTCGTCTTTCATACAGTATGCAGTATGTACATATACATACATATGTAATATTTCTATAATACTATAATATTACTATAATATTATGCTGAACTTACAAAGTTAAGAAGACGATCCTACTTACATGAACCAAGAAGATATATGATATTTTTTTAAAAACATGTAAGTACATACATGTACATGTGTCTATGCTCATCTTATAATTTATAATGTATAATATAATACTTATAATATTATTCTATTCTATATTCTATAGTATAGTCTAATCTATGCATGTAGATGTAATAATGAAAATCATGTACATACCTTGGTAGAAGTCGTGTGGAGGCCTCTCGTACTTACAACAATGGCATAGATTTCCAGTTGAAATCTCCACACGCCCATTTCTCTATCGAGGACTGTAGCAGTAGAAATAATTCCTCTTCTCAAGTCGATATCAAAGAGTTTATCTTGCATGTCACCATTTGTAGATGTGATATTCGTGATGTAGTACTCAATCTCTGGATTATTATTATTATTATTACTAACACTACCACTACTACTACTACTACCACTGTAACTAGCAACCACGGTCAAGATGGAACTTCCAACAGGTTCATTCTCTAGAATAGAACCTTTATATAATGCTTCAGAGAAGGTCACTAGTCCGGAGTCACTTTTATCCGAAACACCGAGGATACTCAAGCCGAGATCTGATGATTTTCTTTGTGATTGAATTGCTTCATCTGTTGCACGGATTCTTAATTGATAACGTGGTTGAACTTCCTCTACACTCCTCTTTAACACTAAACTTCCTGTATTTCTATCCAATTTGAAGAGGGAAGAATCTCCACTTATCATTTCATAAGTCACAACACCATTTGATTCCGAGTCCAAATCCTTGGCACGCACACGGATAATTTCAGTATTCTTGTCCGTTCCTTTATTCACCAGAGCCGCATTCATTGAGATAAATGAAGGACTGTTGTCATTCACATCTATGAATTTTATACAAACCAAATGAAAAATGATATGAGTTTTACATACTTTTTTTTAATTTAATTTTTAATGCATAGTTTTTATGCTTATCTAAATGATAAATGATAACAAATATCTGAAATATAATTTTTTAAAATGCTCATATTAAAATAAAAATTATGCAATTTTATTGTAATAATTAAAAAATATCTTATATATTTACCTTCAACAATGACGGTCACTAATTTTTCAGCAGAGAGGCGAGATGAGACGGGAATAGCTTGATCTGTAGCTGTAACAGTGAGACGGAAAGTATCTGCAAATTCCCGATCAATGGGTTTTAATGTATGAATTAAACCATTATTTGGATCAATACCAAAATGATTTCCTTCTGGATCTTGATCAATGATGGAATATTTAACTTTCCCATTCAAACCGGAATCTGGATCTTCTGCTGTGACGGTGACAATGGGTGAATTGATGTTAATACCTTCTTGAATTTGACAGACGATGGCAGTACTTGGAAATACAGGTTTATTATCATTAACATCCAACACATTGATGGTGAATTGGATGGAACTTGATAGTTTCGGATTACCCGCATCACTCGCCGTAATATTAAGAGTATAACTACTATACCGTTCAAAATCCAAGGGTTTGTTCAAATATAGAGCTCCAGACTTTGGGTCAATTCTAAAGGTTTCATGTCGGTTACCTCCTGTTATAGAAAGGGATACTTGTTGATTGAGTCCCATGTCTGGATCGGAAGCTTGAAATTTGATGAGTTCTGTATTGATGGGGGTCGTCTCAATGATGGAGATTCGAGACTCTGACGGATTCATGATGACGGGTGGTGAGTCATTTTCATCTAAAACATCAATTTTGACACTGGTTGAAGAACTCAAAGGATGACTCTCGGCTGTATCTTGAGCCCAAACTGTCAACATGTATTGTGGTTGACTTTCTCGGTCCAATTGTTTTGCAAGACTGATTTGTCCTGTAATTGTATCAATTTTGAATACATCATCATCATTTCCCTCTCCCAAATAGTAGACAATATCACCATTTAATCCTTCATCAGCATCTGAAGCTATAACACGAATAACTTGTGATCCTACTGGTGCTCCTTCAGAAATTTGTGCTGTATATGAATTTCGAACAAAAATTGGAGGAGAGTCATTCACATCCGTAATAAATACTTTCATTTGAGCTTTATCACTCAGTCTAACTTGTCCACCATCTTGTACAATTACTTCAAGGGAAATAAAATCTTGTCCAGTTGTTTGTAATAAATTTTCACGATCAAAAGAACGGAGACTTTTTACAAATCCATTTTTAGGATCCACAATAAAATCCGATTGTACAGATTGAATAGAATAACTGAGTTCTGCATTTCTTCCTACATCATTATCAGTAGCTGTCACTTTTCCCACATATGTATCTGGAGGTTCATTCTCAGCAATGTAGAAAGTAAATGTGGAGTTGGCAAGTTGAGGGGGATTGTCATTCACATCAATTAGGAAAATCACTACAGACACTGTTGATGACCTTTGTGGAGTTCCATCATCCCGAGCCATGACCGTCAAGGAAAAGAAATCTTGTTCTTCTCTATCAAGTGGAGTTTTTACATAGAGATATCCATCCGGAAATACTCCAAATTTTTGTGCTCCATTTCCATCAACAATTTCATAAGCAATTTGAGCATTGGTCCCACTATCTTGATCTGTGGCTTGAAGTGCAAAGAATCGAGTGTTCACTGATGTTGTCTCCAACAATGATGTTTCATAGGAGGAGTGATCAAAACTGTAGAATAGATAGATAAAGAGAAGAATAAAAGATGGTGAAAAAAAAAATCAATCAACATTCTCATTAATACAATAGAAAAACGGCACATGTATACATTTTTGCATGTATACATACATCTAATTTCCTAATAAAATTTCATTTATGATGTATGATGCACAATGGACATGAGCATAAGAATTATAACAAATACGATGATTTTACTACATGTTTGTTGGTTGTATGTATGAATGTATATGTACAACAATGGACGTATATTATCATAATAAAAAGTGCAGTTATGTATATATCATATATATATAATATATATATTATATTATTATTATCTCTGTTCAAAATCCTTTCATGCATAATATCTAACATCTAAAACACATGCACATACATGCATTATAGTTCAAATTGATTGTTGAAAAAAAAAAACAAACAACAATAACTAACTACAACAAGTAACAATACAAAAGTCATTGTACTGCTGTTCATAGTTCATATATTATTATATGATAAAATACATTAAACAACAACAACAAAAAATTGACACTTTTCATACATCTATAAAAATTAGGGCATAAAATCTACTTTATGGAAACTTGTACATATACACATAAATAATAATAATAATATAAAGAGTTTTTTTTATGCAATATCTGTCAGTTGAACTATCTCAATTCACCAAAGGAAAAACTATAGGTATGTACATAAAAAAAGAGGATTAAAAGGGACTGCTGCTAGATATTTACTATTTTAAAACATTAAAAAATATAATAATTGAACGTGATATGCTTTATGCTAGACTACTACTTTCTTGGTAAATAAATGGTGAAATTAAATATTAAAAATGTGAATATATGTGTAATGTATAAGTACACACATTCCAAATTCTAATATGTATGTATACATACATGTATAATATTATGAATCATGAATCATGAAGTATATACTCTTCTATACTGTTGATGTACTATAATGATTTTTAACAAAATATGATGAAATAAATTTTACTTACATTGGACTATGATTGTTGTAGTCGGTGATTTTTAAAAGTATTGATTGTCGAGATGAAAGGGGTGGAGTTCCATTGTCTTTACTCGTCACTTCAATGGTTATTTGTGTTAAATCAGATGAAAAACGAAGTGGTTTATTGAGTGAAATGAGTCCATTGGATGAGTCAATAGCAAACATGTCATCAGGATTTGAAGTGAGTGAATAAGTAATTCTTGAATTTTCACCCAAGTCTGGGTCACTTGCCTTTACAAGATAAACATCACATCCCACTGGAGCATTTTCTTGGATTTCTGTAATGATTCTCTTACTTTCATATTTGGGTGCCCAGTCATTCAAATCATTAATAGTAATTGACACATCACATGTACCATATGAATTTCCACTTCGAGCAAGGATTTTTAACATGTATGAACTTTGTACTTCTCGATCAACACCTTTTACAGATCGGATAATTCCTGTATTTTCATCAACATTAAAAATTCTTTCTGAATCACCGGATATAATTGAAAATTTGGTCATACTTTTACCACTCTCCTTCGTTTTACCACTACTACTACTACTACTACTGCTAATCACTTCAATTTTCCCAACTTCTTTCCCTTCCGTTGTAGTTACATTACCAAAATCTTCAATGATAGTAAAATTATAATGTGCTTTCTTGAATTTGAGAACTTGATCATTATTATTTGAAGGAATGATAATTTCTATAGTGGCTTTATCTCCAGATTTCCTCCCACCACCATCCTTTGCTGAGACAAAGAGGACAAATCTTTTCTTACTAATATTTTTCAAATCCTTTTTCAAAATGATATGTCCAGTTAATTCTTCAATCAAGAAATAACCATCTGAACCATCAGGGGAAGAATCCAATGAGAATAATATTTTTGAATTAATTCCTTCATCCGGATCATGAGCTAGTACTTGAACAATTTTACTACCTACTCTTGTAGTTTCAGAAATTGTGGAAAAATATTCAGTTGGATAAATAATTGGAGCATTATCATTGACGTCAGTGACGGAGAGATGAACTGTTGCTGTTGAAGAGAGTGCAGGGACACCTTGATCTTTGGCAATGACTTGTACATTATATGTACTTAAAACTTCCCGATCAAATTTTAATCTACTCACTAATCTCCCATTACTTGGATCTACATAGAACACTCCTGGATAGGCATACTCGGATTCTGGACCCAAATAATATGATACTGAACCATTTGTACCTTGATCTTGATCGGAGGCAGTGATTGTGGCAATTAGTGAACCTGGTGGTGATTCCTCTGATAAACTAACAGTTAAATTCTCCTCTGCAAGTTCTGGAATCTCATCATTATCATCTAATATTGTAATTTTAATTTGAGCATGAGCCCATTTAGGATTTGGACCACCATCACGAGCACTGATTTTAAGACGAACTGTTCCTTGTTGTTCACGATCGAGGAGAGCACGAGTTGTCAATAAACCACTATTAGGATCAATATGAAACCACATTTTTTCATTTCCAGAAACTATTGAATAATATACTTGAGAATTAATTCCAGTATCTTCATCAGTAGCGGTGATACTTGCTACATAGGTTCCGATGGGTACTAGTTCTCGTAGGACAGCTGAATATTCCGTCTTGAGGAAATGTGGATTATGATCATTCACATCATTAATTTTTATTATGATGAAAGTTGTACTGGAACGAGGTGGAATCCCTTTGTCTGTAGCAACTATAGTTAAATTATATTTGCTAATTTTCTCTCGATCTAAAATCCCATTCACTCTTACTAATTGGAAGGATGGAGTGGATTCAAGACGAAAATGTCCCAATTCATTTCCAGTTACTATTTTTACTGTTGTTTCACCATTTGGACCTTCATCCATATCCACCACAGAAATAGCTGCAACCACAGAGCCATTCTGTGCATTTTCATCCACTAAAATAATCATAAAAAGAAAAACAAGGAATGCATTTTATTATTATAACATTATTATTATTATTTGATGAATTTTACAAACGCGCTATTTATGATACATATACAAAATACACAAAAGATAGCCTATTATAAATTATATATTGTATATTGTGTAATGAAATAATATTACTAACACTACTTAATTATTACATGGAATGTTTTTTATGATACGATATTTTTGATTTGACTAGTACGAGTAAAAATTAAAATATATTATGCAAAATACACACATTACATAATATTATGATTCCTCCGTTTTAAAGAGTATAATATATTATAAAGATGAATACAATAATGATTTTACATACCGGAAGCAGAATTAGCTGTTGGTGGAAAGTAGCGAATAATCAAATTCGGATCATGAGTATTTGAATCCAATAAATTAACTGTGATATATGTACGTCCATCTTGACGAGGAATTCCATGATCACAAGCAAAGACGGTGAAAACACAACTTTTAGGACAACCATGTTGATTTTGAGGACAATTTTGTTGACAATTTAATATTTGAGTTGTGGTCACAACACCAGTGTCAGGGTCCACTGCAAATTGAGTTTCAGTATCTGACAAATAGTATGTAATTCTGGCATTATCTCCTTCGTCATTATCTGTTGCTGTGACGGACAATACGATGGTTCCAGGTGGGACACTTTCATTAAGAGATACAACATAATCACTATGGTCGAAATTTGGACTGTTGTCATTTGCATCATCCTATAAAAATATTTATAATGTTAAAAAAATATGTTGTTAAATTTTGAATTAATTATAACTTTATTTCACTTTTTACTACATGCTAATTATACAGAAAAACATGCCTTTTTACTGTATAATCTCTTTGTACTTAAATTATTATTCTTTTATGAAAAATTAAAAATTATTTTATTATCTGATTTTATACTTTTATCTTTTATAGAAAAAACAAAAAACAAACAAAAAAATACGGTATTTGAACTTTTTTAGTATGAGCGCCATGTAAGTAATTGAGTAAAAATCATCAAGTGAAAATAGGGATGACTGACAAAAACATTGAACAGAATTTTACTAAGTTTCTAAGTTTTAATTATATTCACTATGTATAAATATAAATAAATAGAGGAGTACTTACAATGATAATGTTCACTTTTAAATATCCAAATCTTGGAGGAATTCCACCATCTTGTGCTGAAATATTGAGTGTATAATGTGATTTTGTTTCTCGATCCAATTTGGTCGTAGTTTCAAGATGAAGAAATGGAGGTTCTCCACTCGGATTAATAGTCACAACAAGACGGAAATGATTATCTTCATTTCCATCCAAAATTTTATATTCTGTTGTCACATCATTCACACCACGATCACGATCTTCTGCAGGATCCAAGAAAACAAGAGTTCCAGCATTTGCAGCTTCTGAAAATCGAACTTCTACTTCTGGAGCTGGAAATTCTGGACTTGAATCATTTATATCTTCAATAATTATACGAACATCAATTGGATAAGTTGGTTGACTGGAGAGGACAACCAAATCAAATTGATCACTCTCTAAAGCTTCTCGATCAATTTCCTTTGATGTCCGAATTTCACCCGTTGTTGCATTTAAATGGAATTCTTTAAGATTTTCATTAAACCGGTATGTAAATCCCGGTTTGGTTGGGATTTTTCCTACAAAAGTCCCTGCTGGTAAACCTTCTTTTACACTAAATTGAACTCTCATGTCCACCGTTCTCGAATATACAGAACTTCTCCCATTTTGCTGTTGACCGGAACCCGGACCGGGACCTTGAGCGTGAATGAGGAGGCAATGTGAGACGGATATGAGGAGTCCGATATACATCACACGTCGGAGGCACAACATTGTTTTCCTGTTGTTTCCTATTCACACTATTCTTCGTGGTCAATTTAATTTCCTGTCGTTTTCATTCATTTGAATGTCTTTTCTTTTTATTACCCAATGGAATTTGGGAATTTTTCTTACTTCTTCTTAATATAATAAAAAAATCATATTGATGTAGAAACTACTACTACGAAGAGTTTACACTATATTATAAAAACTCATCATTAAATATCACACTCAACAATAATATTTGTGGTAGTAATTATAGAGAGAGACACTTATACAGATATACAGATAAAATCATCATTTAATACACATTTTATATATATGTTATATATATTTAAAAGATTAATCGAGATTCAAGTTGTAATGGTGTGGCGGTTGTTGTTGTTGCTGTTATTTTTTTTATCATAATATAATCATCAGATCAAATTACTTGTAGTAAACCAGCCATTACATTATTATTATGTAATAATATCAAAATCTTCTTCTATATCTTCTACAAACACTTTTTCACTTCCTTAACCATGCACATCGAATCCAGTATATATATATGTATATCTATGTTTTATTATTCTGTGGACTCAAATTCATCATTATTTATTATTAATAATTATAATTCAACAACAACAAGAAAAAAAATTGTATGATAATTTTTTTTATGTATGTAATTTTGCACTTTTCTTGCTTGCTTTCTACCTTCTTCTTTCCTTTCGGTATCGTCACACATAACATAACGTAACATTAACAGATACATCCATTCTACACACACTTATTTAACAGCAACAACATGATCAGCAAGAACACTCATTTACGAACCGTGAAATTTTACAAACTCACACGCACATTTTTCACTTTTGCTTCTTCCTCTCTCCTCTATATCTCATTTTCTTTTCTTTCTTTCTCTCGTTTTTTTTTGTAAGCACTATAGTATAGTTTACAGATTCATTTGCAACCGGCAAAATGATAGTAGAGATAGAAAATATACTAAAGATGAAATGAAATGAGATGAGAAAAATGGAATATTTATATAATTCTGTGATGTAGATGTTTTTTCACAGACGATTTTCAAGTATGCAAAATATGTAAAATGTAGTTAAATAAAAATGAATTCACTGATAATGAAAAAAACAACAACTATAGTTTGAAAAAGGTTAAACAGTATAGAGTAAAGATAGTACGTTAGAAAATGTAATCGTAATTATAATTTGAAATCAATATAACGCTTAACCGGTGTTTTCACAATTCACAATTTCACTGAAACACACAATATTCCTTATCAATTAAAAGGTTGAAAACAGACTCAATTTGAAAGAATAGAACAAGAAGAATAGTTACAAACACACATATACACACACAGTAAATAGTACACAGTACACAACAGACACACAAATAAATACACAGATTAATGGCACAAGTAACAAAAACAACACTATTAGAATATTTACTTAAATGTAAATTAATAATTTAATTTGGTTTGTATATAGTACACACTTTTCTACCTGTATTCTATATATTCATGAGTTTATTACACTATAGAGAATCTTTTTCATGTCTTTTTTTGTCCTGTAGAATACGACTGTGTTGTTTGTTGTGTCTGTCTCGACGAAGACTGAAGAGAGTTGAAAAATTTTTTGAGGGGAAGCATATATCCAGATATTATACTTACTTACTTACATGCATAGACTTACAATAATGATGATGATAGTATAGCAACAATACAAGCAAACATGTACTACATACTGCATATTCTTTCTCTCTCTCAGTCTTTTCACATATT
>JABASP010002921.1:0-16869 GCA_019776565.1 Sminthurinus signatus | reverse complement strand
TCTATCTCTCTCTCTCTCTCTCTCTCTCTCTCTCTCTCTCTCTCTCTCTCTCTCTCTCTCTCTCTCTCTCTTTCTCTTTGACTCTAGTTCGTCGCCTACTTTTCAATCTCTTTTGATACAGTTTTCCATCTTCCTCACCGTGTGGATTCAGTATTCACTGCTCACCGTTCACCGTTCGGCTCTTTCTTTACTCTTTACACTTTACTCTTTACCCTTATTCCTATTCGTATCTGTCTCTGTCTGAGTCTGGACGACACGCGGTTTTTTATATTAGAAACGGATTTCGTTTATGATTCTGTATTGATTCCTGCCTGGTCCTGTTATCGGGAGGAGTTTATACATTACCCATGTACAATGTAAAATGTACAGTGTACAGTGTACATTTATAGTTGATCGACTTGCGATTTTCTCTCCCTGTCCACACATGTATGTATAATGTACATTGTACATAGTAAAAAAAAGAGGAAGTGCTGGATGGGTAATATTTTTCTACGTCCACATCCTCTCCTAAATCTACACTCTCTAATAATAAATGTACGCTGAGGATAGAGGATGTAGAATCTAGAATGTAGAATGGTGAATCTGGGTTTTGAAATCGGGAGTCGAGTGAAAGCACCACCGTAGAAACGTAGAAAAAGTGGGAGGCTGGTTTTCCTCCTTTCTTCACATGTCGAAATCCATCGGATCCAAAAACGTAAACGTAAAAACGTAAAAATGAGCGTAAAGTATATTGTACATGGAAAGTAGAGAGATGACATAAAAAGAGTGACACAGACTTGACACGATCCGCGATGACATCTTAAGGATTCCTCTGATAGAATGTAATTGATTTTTCTATGCGTGTTCCGTGTAGAATGTAGAATGTAGAATGTACAAACGACAAACAGCCACTCTGTCTTCGTCTTCCTCTTCTGGGTCTTCAGAGGTTTGTGAGTCTTCTTTATCTTCTTCATCTTCATCATCTTTCTACGTCTACATTTTACTTATACTTTTACACCAATACCGACTTTCTCTTTTCTTCACTGAATCCATTGATCACCATTCCATCATAAATGTGTAATATTTTATATAAAAAAGCCTGTGCAGTGTAAAGTGTACATTGTACATTGTAAATTTGTAAGCGACGGGTATCATTTTCTCGATTCAGTCTCCACAATTTTCAACATCATACAAAAAGGCCTTAAAAACCTCTGGTTTTTTTAAAGGGAAAAAAATGTAGACCATTTGCTTCCTATATTCGGATTGTCCAGAGTATAGAGTCCAGAGTCCAGAGTTTAGTACACATTTTACTACTGGGTTATAAATAGAGATACAAATACAGAGCAGAAAAAGAGGATGGAAAATCCATCCATTTATTTATCTTTGTATTGTGTGTTTTATTCCATTTTTTTGCACATAAAATGCTTTTATTCCCTCAAATCTCAAATACGGATGTTGATTTTGACGACGCTGGATTCTGATGGACTTTGAATTTTAGAGTTGGGATTAGGTGAAAAAAATTCAGTAACCTTTCAGTGTGATGAATGTGCTACCACTGGTAAATAATAGGTACATTTTCTGCCGATTCCAAACTCTCAACTCTAGTTTCCAATTGAAAACAAGGATTACTACTTAATACTCAATCCTCAATACTCTTTGAAAACTAAAAACCAGTCTAAAAAGACCCATGCCAAATCTACATAGTACATTTTTAGTACGGTTTAAAGTACCCGAGTAAATTTCTACCTCTGATTTTGATCCTGATTTCCGATTCAGATTTTAATCCTCACCACATTTTAATCTGATTACTTTGTTTGGAAATTGGACTGT
Source organism: Sminthurinus signatus (assembly GCA_019776565.1). Lineage (NCBI taxonomy): Eukaryota > Metazoa > Arthropoda > Collembola > Symphypleona > Katiannidae > Sminthurinus > Sminthurinus signatus. Next base: position 15,060 of record JABASP010002921.1, on the reverse strand, counting down.
GAAAATTGACCAATTTCCAATTTCCTACATAAAAACCTTGTGGAGAAAAACCCCACGAGGCAGAGTAAAAGTAATTTCAATAAAGTATAATAAACTTCACGTTACACGTGCACATATAAAACTTTGATTGTTCTTTTGTAGATTTGTAGATTTGTAATCCTGAATATTTTGAACAACTGTGAACAAATTTCACTATCAGTCTAAACTGTAAATTTCTATTAGATATTGGATATTATAGAGTTCAAAGTACTCATTTCCGCTGAAACTCTGCTAAAAAAGAAATAGGAAAACTAGGATAGATAAAAGAGTTTCTCTACTGTATTTTTGTGCTCTATATTTTAAACTTTTAAATGTCACGAGTGAAAAGTTTTGCAAAAAAAGTGGGGATTTTTTCCATGGAATTCCACAGAGTTTTAAAGGACAGTTGAGTAAACACGAGTAAAATGTAAAATGGTACTGATATTTCCAAGTGTCTATTTGTATTTGTATTTGCTTTGAAACAGGGATGAATCGAAATCAAAATGGAATCCGGAGTATTTAAACTGCTGAATCGACCAAAGAACCAAAAAAGAGGAAAAGAGAAGGAAAATCCGTGTCAACCGCAATATCCAGTTTCCAGTTTCTAGTTATCCAGAAATTTCCTACAACTCAACTACAATGTACTGAATTTAAATACAAATTTGCGTGTGTGTATCTTTTGTCTTTCAATGTGTACATTGTGCAATGTAAAACGAGTAGTGATTGGTGAACGGTGTGGCGTGGGGAAATTGGAGAAAGTGTGCAAATAAGTGTAAACAGGGCAGATTTTCCAGTGTGAAAGTGCAAATTGGAACAAGTTTGAATTTATTGTGTGAGTTGTCACAGGTGGTGCATCTTGCACATTCCACGTCTCTCGTCCTCTTCCGTTACACCAACTTGTACAAGTTGTACATTTTACACTGTACACGAGCCCTGCGAATGCCAATGCAATGCCAATTTATTTCAGTGTACCTCGTGCCACATGCCTCATGTCTCCAATGTGTGTCCTCGTGTACATGTAAATTGTAGATTGTGGATTGCGATGCCGTCGCCTGGATAATTCTTTGTGCATATTTATTATGGACATGGTGGCGCAGGAATTCCAGCTAAAGCTCCAACTCCGGCTCAGGCTTTAGATCCATTTTCATTTTCATCTCCGCCTCTACACTTTTGTCTTCATCTCTCTTCTTGCTGATTCTTGATCCTCTTTGTCTCCTTTTAAATCCTCATCGTCATTCATCGTCATTTCAATCCGATCCAATCCAAAAACTCCTACATTTTCCAATACCCCTTACACTGTTTTCCATTTATTTATTTATTTATCCATGCATTATTCCAGCCACCAGCCAGCATCATTCTTATGTGCAGATATGTGGCATCAAAATCCAATAAATTCCCATCATTTCTACACTCAAAATTTCCTCACTTCAACACTGTTACACTGTGTCCTATTTATTGACCATTTTCACATCATAAATCTCTCTTTTGGCTCAATCATCACTTCCACCAACTTTTTCTCTGCTCAACATTCAAATTCAAATTCAAATAAATCCGTCAATTCTTTATGCCAATTTACATCTTGAGTCTTTTATTTTGTGGATGGAAAAATAAATGAACAATTAATGCAAAATCGAATATTCGAATATTTATAAATGAGCTCGGAAAACTAAACTTTTAAATGGTTTAAATCAAGTTGTGGGACTTGGAAAATTAGCGATTGATTCAGTTGCCACTTGCTGAGCTCTACTTGTGTTTTTGACACTTTTCTTTTGCCCTTATTTTTCTTGACACTTCTTCTCACTGTGGATGTACAATGTACAATGTGCAATTTACAATGCACATGTTAGAAAAAGGCGAGTCTGCATTGTATTTTGTCTTTTGTCTTTTGGATTTTGTACATCAGTGAACACGAGATTTAGAACAGAGTCAAGACATTCTTTATAAGAGACAAGAGAAATGACAAAGATGTTCAAGAGAAAGTGATGAAATGAGGTCAGATTTGCTTATGTATGTCATTTTGCATAATATTTTACTTGATCCTAGTTTCTAGTTTTTAGTTTTGAGTTGGAAGACGGAAATGAAAATTCCAAGGATGAAGAATGAACAAGTTTAGTAGGATGATGAAGGCTGAAAATGAACAATATGAAAATGGCACTGGTCACAATAAGTATGTTGCACTTCTTGCACAAGCTTAGCTAATCTACTTCACGAGTACTAAGAATCTGAAATTCGAAATCTAAAATAGAATCTGGAATCTGGAAGAACATGACCAAGTTTGAATATGGAATTTGAAATGGGGAAGAAGCTTTTATCTTTTGCATTTCTCGACCATTTTCTACATTCTGAATATCAAGTAGTCGGGCTTCTTATAAATTGTATATTGTACAGTGCACAGTGTACAATTATACTTGCCATGGCCATGTCATCTCTTGTAAAGTGACTTGTGTGTTGTGTATTGTCTATGCATAAATTCATCATTGTGTTGTGGAGCTTTAAAATATTATGCATAAATTTGAGATTCGAGACTCAAGATTCAAGATCCGAGATTCTACATTCTACATGCATGATTCGAGGCTGGAGCTCCAAACTCCAAACTCGAAATTGTGAATCTCTTTCTCTTTTGCTGACTTGTGAAATTTTGCCTACTAATCTGCGGTGGCAATGGAGAGAGAACAAAGTAAAGAAGAGAAGAAAATAGCTCAAAATTCAAGCCCAACTGAACGAGGGCGGACTCTTAATGTTGTCTTTTTGTTGGATGTTGGATGTTGGATGCTGGACGGATTCAAACGTGGCGTTAATAAAGGAATAATTTAATCCAAATGGCCACAGTATCGTTCAACTCCACACCAAACCAAACCAAACCAGACCAAACCAGTCTATTCTCTTTTACTCAATCTACATTGTACATTGTACTTGTATCTGTCGTTCTTTTGTCTTAACTTTCTTTTGAACAAGTATTTCATAAAGATGAATTTAACGTAATAACAGGGCTTCTTTTGCAAATTCTCTCTCTCTCATTGTATTGTCTTGAATTGTACTGTAATATTTTCTGTTCTAATTCATTTACTTGCAATTAGTAAGCCAAACATTTGGTTTTGGTTTTGGATTTAGATTCATCAGACTTAAATTTTATTAGAGGTTAGCCCTACATTTTTGTAACCTCAAGTTTTCTCATTTTTGTTTTGTGATTCCTTGTAGTGAAAACAGGGAAGACATCAAGAATCAATAGTAATAATAATTCTAATCTCTAGTTTTGAGTTTAACTAGAGAAAACCCAAATGCTGAGACCCTTCTTTTTCTTCTCGGATTCTGTCACTTTTGGATTCTGTATTCTGGATTCAGTTTTAAAAGAAAACGGAGCATTTTACATGCCAGATGATTTCTGTTTGCAAACAAAAATGCACAAACTATAGCACAATTTTTCTTCTCCTCTCTTCCCGTTTGAACGTTTGTAGAATGGAAATATTGAAAATTGAACTAGTTATTTATGTGTCGATTGTAAATTGTACATTGTACATGTCTAGCAAAAGTTGGTGTTTTTGCTCCACAACAGAAAAAGCAAACCAAGTAGCAGAAAAAAACAAATGTGCTGTTGGGATTAAGTTGCATTCTCACGTGGAGGTGGAAGTGGAAAAGGAAGAAGAAATGGATGGAGGAGAAAATCATTGTGGATGACGTTGTCATTTTCATTGTCAAACCAGATCCAGATTCAGTTCCTGATCAAGAAAATATCCAGCTGAACAACTCTTTTTTGGGTTCTTTTTACCTATGAAAAATACATATTGTTTTTTCCTGAGTTCATTGATAAAGTTAAATTGAAGAGAAAGTCGGCATCAGCATCGGAATTGGAGTCGGAATCGAATGATGATACAAGTGACAACTAAGAATTGTTCATGCTGACTTTTCCTCCCGATTTTTCTACACTTGAGATCTCACTCTCATTTTTCTGTCTTTTGCTTCCATTTCCTCCTTGTGAATTGACTGGAGTGTATTTATATGAATCTTTGAGTATGTCACTATGTGTAACTTCTTGTATCTTCTTCTTGTGTGCATTACACTTACATTTGCTGTCTTGTGTCTTGTGCATGAGTGCCGTTAGCAATGTGTCTCTGGATGATTCATTGATTGATTTCATCGATTTATTAGCTCTCTCCCTTGGCCCGAAATCAGGGGCTAAATCAACCTGTCAGATTTTTTCCGAACAATCACCATTACATTAGAGGTGTGTCTATTTCTACTTTTACTTTTACTTTTACACTATACATTCTACGTTCTACGTGTATCTTTCCATCTACAATCTTCCAACTGCAATCTACTTTCTCAAGGTTCAAGATCTCAACATGTGTCTATGATCAAGCTAATACTTACACTATGATTAGATTAGTTCATACCTCAAACACAAGAGCACAAGAGCACAAGAACAAAATATCACAAGAGTCCAAGCTTTTACTTTCACTTTGGCTTTCACTTTTACTTTCGCTCTGAGTACAAAGTCTAGATTCTAGAAAAATTCTACCTATAGAAAAGCTTCATGCTTTTGCAAAATTCCTCGTCATTTATATTACACAGCACATTTCACTTATTTTCTCATTCCCTCCATCCATTTTGTGGATACGTGAAAGAAAGAAAGAAAGAAAGAAAGAAAAAAGAAAGCTCCTCTTTTCTTCACCCGCCACGCACCAGCACTTGACTTTCTCCACACTCTTGGTTCTTGGTGTATTTCACATTTCTGGTCTCACAAAAAATGAAACCAAAGTGCCTCAGTCTGTACAGTAGATACTTTATCCAGAGCAGTAGGTTGTAGGTTGTCGGTTTCTTCCAGCATCCAAACTCTTCCATTACCTTTGTTCTTCAGTATGAATTTCTCTTTGGCTTTCTCTTTGGCTCCGGTTAGACTCAATATTTTTTGCTAAGAGAGGTGATATTAAGACGGAAATACAGACACAGAACACAGATATCTTTGTAAGAGTTTGTGGGGAGAAAGAGGAGAAATGTATATGAATTCGTAGTGGTATCAGAATCGAAATCGAAATCGAAATCGGTATACCAAAATATTGGTATTGGAATTGGAATCACTATTGATCCTGGTAAAGGAGGAAGAGCGTGTAGGTATTTTTGGATTCGTATGGATATCCATTTCATTCCATCTTTGGATTTATGAGGAGAGCTCCGAGGTTCTGAGGTTCTGAGGTTCTGAGGTTCTGAGGCTATTCATAAAACTAAACCTGCCCACATGTACCTGCTCCATAAAACTTTATCGTACACGTACACAATGCATCATCTCCCTTTTATGAGGATCCCACGACCAACTACCAACTACTCCAATATGCATGCGTATTATATGGTGCGGAAATACTCCCGCCATATGTCATCCACAATCCACAATCCACACAATAGTCAATACATTTCACTGGGAGTTTAGACCGTGCACTCTATATTATTATTATATATCATACGCTCTTCTTCTTCCTGTTCTTCTTATACTTATGTAGAAAAAGAAAGAAGGTCTGAATTCTAGTAAAGTCAAAGCAAACCCACCTGGATAGCGACGAACGGAGAAGAATGAAGAAATGGAGAATGAGAAGGAGAAGGAGGATGAGGATTCCTATTACCTATTAACTATTACTAGTGCCATTACGAGTATACAAGGGAAATAAGTGCCATAGCCCAACCGATGAACCAAACTAAAGCGTAGTGTACAAGAGTAAAGTCAAAGTCAAGTTGAGTCGAGTCGAGGCAAATCACCTTTTGAGGAGCATAAAATCCTCTACCTTAAAATAACATTAAATTTCAATATGCGAATAATTTGCATTACCTAAATTGACACATTATTCAAAGTAGATGTGTGCTGTGTGCAGCGCGTAGTCAATCTGCGTATCTAGTATCTAGTATCTAGTATATTTTAGTAGAGCGTATAGCGTATTGTGCTGTCGCGTGTGCCCCCTTTTCCTCTTCCGTTTCTCAGTGGTTGTAAGTTATTATACATGTACAGCTGTGTATTGCACATGTATCTATATTCTATACTCTATACAAGTATTTTCTATGCACTAGACTTGATATGTATTATTCCTCTTTCTTAATGGGTTTACCTTGTCGCCGTAAAATTTTATGTCATTTTATCAGTTGATCAGTCATCTTTCCCTCCAAACTCCAAACTCCAAACTCCAAACATGGCACACTAAAGTTGGAACTGGGGACTGGGATCTTGCAGCTTGCAAGTTGAAGCACAGGAAAACCTCTTTTGAACATGGTCGTCATTGGTCTCGTCATCATCGTAAGACTCAGAGCCAGAACCAGGTTCAGAGTCATCGGCATCATTTACTCGCTCGTCTCTCTTCTCTCGTCTCTCGTCCTTCTCTTCTCGCTTCTTGGAAACGAAGGAAAAAGTTCAAGTCATCATTGTACAATCTATATACAATATACAGTATACACATTTATAGCTGCTAATTACATGCAATATATCTAAAATGTATACACAAGAGTACATAGTACACCTTGGAAAACTTGTGCAGTTTATTACCTCTTCAATATAAATGTACAGTACACCTTACACATGCACAATTTTAATACTTTATAGAAAAATCAAAAGCTACTTAGAATATTCTAGTGCACTTTTGTATATTATAACAAAAAAAATTAACAACTCTTTCATTTAAAAAAATACTAATAATAATTTTAAGCTAGCTTTTTAGTTCAGATTGATACTTTGGTTGGTCAAGTAATGGAAACAATTTCACGTTTAGATTTCCTATACCTTTAGCCTTTAGACTGAATTTCCTGGAAATTTTGATTTGGATCTAGTACGAATTATGAATCATGAATTACACAGGTAGTTGATCTACTAGTTGTAGATTGTAGATTCAATGTGCAATGTGCAGTCATGTATAATATAGAATATGGAATACAGAATATAGAACCTTTATTAGTATGCGAGTGTAGGAAAGAACGGACTCATTTTCCATGGCAATTTGTCATAGATCAATTGGTTTTTGATAGAACAATGGAAATGGGAGCTGGAGTTGGATTTGGATTTGGACTTGCTCTTAGACTTCATAAGATAGGTTTAAATGGGAAATTGGAAATGTTGAATGTCCCACTCACCGTTTTAACTCCCGTGAAATATTACTCTAAAATGTGGGATTTACACACTCACACACACACACAAATACTATGGAACTGCAAAGTTCAGTGTAGTGTGTAATACTAGAATCTATACACTGGAATCTAGAATCTAGAATGTAGAAACTAGACACATTTTCACATGTATAAATACTCGGCTCTTAACAGCTAATAGTTTATTGCCAATGGCACTTTCTCCACTTTCTCTTTTCCCAAGCTCCATCCAACTTTTCTATCTTTGTACAGATGTGTTTGTACATATGCTTTCCATTATGATGCGGATTTGGATTTGGATTTCGGTTCTGATTCTGTTTAGGAATGCTTTTGCTTTTGGTTCTAGTTCTGGCTCGAGTTTGGAGTTGGAGTTGGAGCATTAGCTTTTTACTCGTCTGTCTATTTGTCTATTTTGCGATTTGCGGTTCCGGATTTCAACATTGCCATTTTCATTCCCATCCTCTTTCTTTCTTTTATTCTTTATGTACAATGTATAGCTCTAAGCTACTTGCACTTTGATTTTGTCCAGTTCCAGTTCCAGCTCCAGCTCCAGCTTTCTCATTTCCAATTATTTTGATTCCATGAACACTTAACATTGAACATACGTCGAGTTCCCATCCAAAATCCAAATCCAAAAGTAGCTTCATATGTACAATGTACAACTTGCAATACAATAGAATAATCCCAACTCCAACTCCAGTAACTCTAATTTTAACATTACAAAACCCTAATCGCAAGCTAAAGGCCTCTTTGCGTTTTCATTTTAAGCGTTCAAACCTTTTTATATTTTGTATCTGCGAATTGTACGAATTGTAGGTCGTATTATTATTATTATTATTATTATTATTATTGGACGATACTCAATTCGATATGTACATTGTACATTTTGGACACATCAATAAATCATAATTGAATATAAAAGTGCATTCCTTTTACAGCAAACGGCAATAGCAATAGATTACTAATGAATCAAAATCAAAACCATAACCATGAAAAAGAATTTCTACTTGTGACAAGTATTGCAAAAAAACGACTAAGCAACATTTAAAAAGCTTTTACAGGGAAAAAAGTTAAAACAGCATTCGGAATTATGAATTAGAGAGCATTTATAAATTACGATATAAATTAAAGTGCACCATGTTTTTTTTATTTTTGACATAATTCAAGATACAAGATTGTGCAATTTTTTTTGCAATTTTTAAGTTTGATTTGGATACAAGAGAACATATTTAGGTAATCTCAAGTGATACACGATTCATACTTGCACAAAATATGGCGATGCACTAAAAGATACAAATAGGTGATTTTGTTGACTGTCATCGTTAAAAAATCGGTACTTTTCCTCTCTGCTCCTTCTTTGTATGTTAAAAGGATGTCTGGATGTCTGGATTCTAGTGTCTGGTGATGTCAGATTCCAGTTCTAGTTCCAGTCAGAAAATCAAGGCAAAGTACAACAATTGGAAATTCGGGTAAGCACTTAAATCTTAAATAGACTCAAACTCAAGTCCTTTACTCTTTTATTGTGAAGGGATGGAGATGATGGAAGAAGAATCTATTGTGTACACTGTACTGTGAACAAGTCTAGCGCTGCTTCTATCTGCTCCGTTCTGTATCTCTCCATCTCCATCTATGGATACTCTGAATTGTGGATGTTCTGAATTGTGGATAAAAGTGTGTGGGAAATAGAGTGTATCAATAAATGCGGAGGAAAATGATGCTATAAAGGTTTGCGACAGGCAGCAGGAAATTGATGCAACACACAAAAGAGATATTTCTACATAAAACTTCAAGCACAGTCTGAACCAGAACTAGAAAAAAGGCCAAGTGTCTGTATACGTGTACATAAAAGTATCCATCAAAGTAAGAGAATAAATAGAGAAAAAATGAAGAGAGGGAAAAGCAGAGAAACGTCCGGAGAAGGTGGAGACTTTGGGTTTTTTTCAGAACCAGAACCAAAACCAGTTCCAAAAGTTGATCCAGATCTAGATGAAACAGAAATATGCACAAAAATACTAGAAATGGAGTAAAACTTGTAAAATTGTTTTCTACCTCCTACGCATTCAAGCCTTTTCATGTTTAGTGTTCAAACCTGATTTTTTTACGTGTAGGTGGACACAGTGTTTTATCCGTTTTTAGGAAGCTGACTATTGTAATCGTTGTGTCTGTCCGTCTGCCCTAAATTAGCCATCTATTGGACAAATTTGAAACTTGTTAGTGGCGCCATATATAGCTGCCACTTCTGGAAATCATAAGTGCGCCATCTAGCGAACAAAGTTGGAAGTCGTAAGTACGCCATCTAGCAACTAAATTTGGAGCTGTTTTTAGCCCTATCTAGCGGCTAAATTTGAAACAGTTTGTAGCACCATCTAGCGGATAACTTTTGAACTACAGTGGACAAGTTTTAAGAACTCGTTTAAATTTCGTGAAAACAGCTCTGTGACGGTGGACAGACAAGATGATGTATTTTCTAGTCAGCTTCGCTTCCGGAGCCTAAATAATTTATACTTTGAAGGCGATTCAAAATCTTCACTAGGTGCGGATTTTTGGCTTCATTTCTCTTACATAAATGGTGCAAAAGGTATGACGACGAAAGGCTGAAGAATGAAGAGAGTGAGGACACTAAAATGGATTCTTACTAGAAAAATCCTATACTCCCACGCTCTTCGTCCCGTCAATCCTATCAGTCCCATCAGTCAGTTAGTCAGCAGTGATTCAGTTGATTCACAGGTTAGAAAAAAGGATACTTGAGTACTTGAGCCTCAGTTCTTCTCGTCATTACAGTTCAGTATTCAGTACATATTTGAAATTTTTGATGTTCAATTTGATGTTTAGAATTCAGATACAACATTTGATATTTTTGTGTGTGTGTTTGTGTTTGAATTTGTTTTGTACGTGGATTTGGAGTTGGATTTGGATTTAGATTTAGATACTTTTCTTCTCTTCTCTTCCCCTGTTCTGTTCCATTCTGTTCTGGTTATGACTCTAATGGAATGGTTGTTGCAAAAATACATCAAGTCATAAACCAACCCAGCCCAGCCCATCAACTACATTATTACATCAAGTGATGTCTAGAGAGTGGGAGTAAAACGCAAGACCTTGCAGAGTGTAGATTGTAGATGTATCTATCAAAGCAATCTAACATCTCAGCTTGATACAATATTATAAGTACAATGTACATTGTACGTTGTACGCGTAATATAAAGTGAAATGACACGATGCGTCAAACCTCAAAAAGCTCTACTCTCGACTTATGTTTTCATTCTCTATTTTATGTATCTACCTTTTATAAAATCCGTATCCGATTGCTTCATTCGGTGTTCGGTGTGTCAGGATCCACTTTTAATGGCTTTTACTCTTTCTAAGAGAAATGACTATAAAAATACTTCCAAAATCATCAAATATTCTACGCATTGATCAGTCACATTATTTTTAGTTTGGAAATTGGAATTGAGAATCTTTTCCTGTGGAAACATCCACGTTTTTTTCTGAACAAAAGGTTGAAAATGAGCATATTTTGTGTTTTGTATTATTGAATATTGAATATTCATGAGAGATTTTCTACATGGACGTACATATCTTTTTTTTCCATGTTAAATTAGGTACGTTGTTTGTTGAAAAAGTTGCATCAAAACGCAAAACAACAATAGAAACTGAGGCGAATCATGATTGCACGTGTTTCCTGGTTGACAGGAAACAAATCCAATAAAACAATCGGCGGCATAACTCTAAATAAATTAACAGCCTTTTACACCTTTTAAAAGCATGACTAAAAGAGTTCTCTAGAATCTAAAATGTTCTAGGTAAAATGAACACGAATTATCAATACTTCTTGTGATGGCAGCCTGGACATTTTGACCAGAAAAATCAACAGTACCAGTTGCTTTTTCACAAAGTAAAACTACATTGAAATTAAAATGGTGGTCAATGGTCAACCCATGAAACTTATAACGAAATTATAACACTACAATGACGTATCCTAGTTCTAAGATTTTTTGTTCATTTGATTTCTCTCTCGCTATGAATATGAATGAGTTCTTTTCCGGATGATGTAACAACTAAAAACTCTATCATATATTTCTGAGATTTTTCTGGGACATACTATTTTCCCGTCATCTGACGGGCGTTTTTACTTGTACTTATAAACTTGCTTTATTCTTTTTATACGCATAAGAAAGATGGAATAAAGTGGAGATTGGAAACTGAAAAGGTAAACCAGAAAGATACTTGAACAGGGACTTGAGCGGCAGATATATAATACATACTGATATATGTAAACGACGTCACTATGGAGATGGAGTTGGATTTCTTTATATAGCATGATATGTGATGTGTTTGTTGATGGTTGATGGCTGATGGGAAAAATACATAAAATCTGGCTGTATGATATAATCTACACAGTCTAGTGTCATCAAATAAAAATGACAGGGAAATGAATACAAATACAAACACAGAATGTAGACACTACCATTTGGATTTCAGATTTCAAGATCTTCCTTCTCGAGTCTCAGGTCTCAAGTCTCAAATCTCAATGTCGATTTCAATCTTGATCTGGATCTGGATCTGGATCTCGATCAGAGTTAAAGCTGTATGAATTCCAAAAATTGATTCTACCGCTCAGAACCAGGAAATGAGAGAAAGGCGTCAATTCTCTTTTTCTTCATGCTAAGATGATCATGACTCGTGTCAAAAGTAAAAGAAAAAACATGACATGAAGCGAATGAATGCATGAATAAATGTGTCTTTCAACTATAGTTGATCGTCACATTTATCATTTGACTCCAGTCTACACAAAAGAACAGAACAGTTCAATTTCCCAGCTCAAAATTACACAAATTTGTCTACCTTTCTTCAATCTCTACTTCTAGTTTGTTTAGTACAGAGAGAAAATAGAAAAGTACACCAATTGAAAACTCTTTCTTCAACTGTTCTGAACTTCTTTAGATTTGAATTCCTACAAAAATCAAGAAACGAGTGTAATCTTTGTAAATTTTACATTAAGCTAAGATTTGGTAGGCTGTAGATTGTAGATTTTAGACTGTAAATTCTCATGCTCAGCTCAGCTCTGATCGCAGTTTACAATCTCAAGTTGATGAAGATTGCTAGAAAATACAGAGATGAACCAAACTAAAGCATTATTTTGTTATACTGTAGACTGTAGACTGTAGTTTGTAGATTGTAGATATATTCATAAAGGTTTCAAGTTTGTGCAAGATTTGTGTTGATTAGCATGAAACTTGTAGGTAATTTCTCCGTCTCCTCTAATTTTGCTCAGTGGGAATACAGAATACAGTTTTCTTTTGATTCTCCAGCAGACATTAGAATACTCAAATTTTTCAAGTCTTTACACTTTACATTTTACATTTTACAAATGCAAGAAGATGTAAAAGAAAAGGTAGAATAATGAAGAGCAAACAATTCTCACTTTCCTAATGTTACAAATGTATACACAACCTACAATGTAAAATGTAGAATGTGCAATGGAGGATTTGGGATTCAAAGTTTCTTTCTCATTTTCAACTCTTCTTGGCTCATTTTACCTGAAGACTTGAGTCTGATTGGACAATGTACAGTGTACAGTGTAAAAGGAAAACGTGCACGTGTATAAGTTGGGCAATGCCTAAAGTACAATAGAAAATGCAGAAAAGAATTGTGTATTCAAATTATTCCCTTTCCCTTGAATCTGGACTCATGAAGTTGAAATGAAAACGAAAACGAAAAAAAAGAGAAAGGTAAAGATTTTAAAGATGCACAAAGTACAAAGTACGATGAACAAAGCACAAAATACAAGGAAAATGTACAACACATACTGAACACAGTAAATCTAGAATTTCACAGTTAATCTACCTGCTTCTCTACTCGCTAAACTCGAGACTCGACACAGTTGAATGATTAAAAAGAAAAAAAAGAGAAAGAGAAAAGAATGATTTTGTTGAATGCAAATATTGCAACTTCAATTTCAATTTCAACACAAAGAGTCCTATTGGGTTTGTGATGTACATGGGCCAAATAAAAATATTTTTTGAAGGGCCAACCCGTGAAAAAATTCTCAAAAATATTTCGCCAGTTTCCTCAAACATCCCTGAAAACAGAACCCCAAAAAGTTCATGGCATCGACCACTTTGTTCGGAGCCTTCAGCTTCTGCGTCGATTGGCACGATTTAAAAGGGTCATCTTCAAGGACTCCTAGAAGCCAAACTATCGAGGGCCAACTTTTGGTGCCAGAACAAACGTTTTAGGAAATTTTATGCTCTACAACTTTGATTTTTGGTGTTTTGTCAAAATGTTATGGAATCACGGTCAAAAGTATGCTGCCCAGAAACGCTCCAAATCCCATAGGACTCTTCCGAGTTAAAAAATTGTATCGTGAGCTTTTCTTTTCTTTTTTTTGTGTGCTAATACTCCTTCCAAATTTCTACTCATTTTCCGTTTTTGAGCAGACAAACAACAGAAAGAAATACATTTTCTGTGATAGTGGGCGGTAGTTTGCAGGATTTAATATGTAAAATGTAAATCTGAAGAACAAGGAGAGAAAAGGAACAAGAAAGGGAACACCCTTGAATTTGCATAGGGCGGAGAACAAGAGAACAAACTGTGTAAACATTATGTATATTTGAAACTCATTAGAACTTTCTACTTTCACTCACTTTTTCTTCCAGATCCCTTATAAGGAATCCGGAATCCGGAATCTGAAATTCGGAACTCTTCCCTTTTGTCTCTTTTCTTCTCCGTATTTTCCACACGTGGACTTTGGATTTGGACTTGGACTTTTGACTGTCGGTAGTCGGTAGAAATCAAGAGATTCCTCTGCCGGAAAAGTTGACAGAGCAAATAGAGGACGAAAAAGAACAAGGAAAAAGGATGGTGAAAGTCAAAATCAAAATCAATTTCATTCTCCTCCTCTGTCGTCCTACTTTATGTTCCCTTTTGTTACAACACATGTACGATGTACAATGTATAATGTACAATGTATCCATCTTATCAGTCAACCTTTCTTTTCCAGCAACCAGCCGACTCCTTTTCTCTTTCTAAATTTCTGTGTATTCTATTAAAGTACTTTGCATTTGTTACACGGAACATTTGAACTTTGAAGGAATCATCACACCATCTTCTTGAAACCTGAACCTGCATTTTAAACGTATGAGAAGAATAAATAAAATTCAAATTCATAGTACATAACATTAAAACAGAAAGACAGGGAGAAATAAAAGCTATTACTACTTTTTACTTTTTCTTTACTGTTTTGTCTTAATTCTTAATTCTTAATACTTTTCAACTATTTAGTACTACACAAACTTGAACTTCTCAATCTCTTTTCTTGGATATTAAAAGTCTTTGAGTCATGATTCTTAGAAAGTCAGAGTCAGAGTCAAATTCAGTATAGCTGTTTCTTTGTCTTTTTCTTTGTCTTTGACTTTTTCTTTTGTTCTTGAAACATTTTGGCTTTGGGATTTGACATTTACTCAGTACACAGTACACAGTCTTTATCTTTTCCTTCTTCTTTGTTCTCACTTTTTGTCTACTTCTGAATGACTGAGAATGAGAATGACTATTGACTTTCCTCTTCATTTCTTTAAATTTACTCCGCTTCTGTAACAAAGTGTGATGAGATGAGAACCAATTAAATACACAATTTCATCCATCCAACTATGTACTTTGTACTTTGTACACTGCACACAAAGCTTGGAAATAAAAGCAGACCTTAATCATTAATTTATAGAAATGTGTGACTATAGTTTTTACTTTGAGCTTTGAGTACGGATGAAAACACCACTGAGATTTTTCGTTTTCCTAAATTCAATAAAATGTAAAATGTAAATATAAATGTACGTTTAATGGCTGATCCACATTGCACCTTACGTAAGTTACGTATCCTCCTCCGTAAGAAAATTCATGCTCTTACGTAAAAAGCGTTCACATTGAGTCTCCTCC
>JABASP010002920.1:0-16871 GCA_019776565.1 Sminthurinus signatus | reverse complement strand
TGAACATTAAAAATAAAAAATAATAGAGAATATAGGTGTAAGAAGATTATCCTGCTTAAAACGAGATCCCTCAAAATCTCAAAATGTCTGAGTATATAAATTGGTAAAATGTGACCATTAACATGTGTTTCATGTTTCATGATTCAGGATAATATTAGAATATTATAGAATATTAGAAATTGAGATACATTTGCACATTTGCCTGGTTTACAGACAACAGACAAACGCATTTTGTTGCAAAATAGACCGTAACATGTAATATGTATAATAAACATTATACACTGTGCTTTTACATTTTACATTGAATACAGAATACAGATATAAAAGACAATATAATGTGTCCCAGTGAGATTAAGCATAAAGCCCAAAGTCTTTGCCTTATTAGTTGTGTTTTGTTATGATTTTTTTGTGCAGTGGTACTAGTGGTTGCTGATGGGGACCACTTTGTGTTGTTTTTATTATTAGTGCAGAAAAAAAAGGAAAAAAAAGTTTTTGCACTATTGCAATGACAATGAACATATCTAATATACATGTATATGTGTCTCTGTGTGTGTGTTGTGATAGTTGGTAGACGAAAGTTACTCTACAGAAACTATACTTGTAAAAAATACATGGACTAGTATAAAGTATAGCGAAGAATCTATACATGCATAATATTATGTAGCAGTATAAAAAGAGAATCATGTACAATGTACAAGTACTAACTACTAAATACAGAACACAGAAATTTGTGAATACATACATTCATACATACATACACACAAACCGACTGTGTCTATGATGACTCATTTGTCAGAAATTTATGATGAAGTCAAATCCATACATATAGACACACGTACATAGTACATACTGCAAATATACAGTAGAGTATAGAATATAGAATACATGTATGTCTTTTACCTATACACATCCACATTCACACACACCACACACATGCACGTCTTCCCATAATTACTGATAACAATAATAATAATAATTGTTATTATTAAAGCTCATACATGCATGAATACATGAATATTTTCGTACACCCCATAGTCATATTCAGCACTATCATGTACATTGTACATGGTGCATATGAATTATGAATACGTGAATGATCATCATCACGGCTAATGCTCATGTTTTTTTCTTCATTTTATGTCTCGTAAGTATTTGGACACTTTGAAGACAGTCACAAATTTGTACACATAATAGAAACAAATCTAACAAATATTAAATATTATGAACCTCCTTTCATCAGCTTTTCAACTTTAAAATTGAAAGTGTTATAATTTCAGAAATTTCCAATGAACATCCGATGAGTTTTTGAAGCTTCATACTTTTCAGGAAGAATTGAGAACAAAAGGTAGAAAACGGTGATGAACTTTAGACTGTACCATGTACCATTGTACCATACTCGTAAGTCGTAAGCCGTAACCAGTACATAGTACAATAGTACACTGATGCATATAAAAAAAACTTGCTAATTTTTTTAAACACGTTTTTTTATGTGGAGCACTATTATTGTCAAACTACGCCCATGCGGAGCCATATCAATAATAATAGTTAATAGTTATATATAACGTTAAAACAAGCTATGAAAAAAAAAGTATCCATAAAGCCAATATCCCTGCTGTGCATATTTATTATTACATATATGAATAACAGCAGTATCAAATAATATTAATATTCCTTGCTCTTATAAGTACAATTCATATTATTATATTCAATTTTTCATACAAACATGGAAACATTCATACATAAATACATACATGTATACTACGTCTCAATTTATTAGTAGTTAGCACTACAACTGAATGTATGAGTATGTGTATGAGTATACTTGTATTATGTATTTTGTATTTTGTACGTCCATGTGTAAAGTGTCTACATTTAATTTTGCCTGGAGGTGCTCTACTGATACCGTGATGCATGATGCATGATATACACCTACATTTTATGTAATTGTTTCCAATCAGATCCATAAACTCATACCCTGGTGATTGAATGAATTAAATGGAGTGTACACTGTACACTATGTATTATGTATGTACTTTTATGTGCTGTATTTTTTAGCCTGTACGTGAGTTCAGAGGTTTATAGTTTTTACATAGCATTACATATTACATATGACAAAATACACACTCAATAATATATTTTTATATTTTATATTTTATGCCAAACTTTATTCCTTATTTTACCATGTACGTTTTATATTTTATATTTCATGGTGTATTTAAATAGGGTGGTTTCAAATGTCATTTTAAAAACGCGAATCATCACATACATGTACACTGTACATGTTACACGTATGAACTTTTGCGTGACGTACTAGTACTTTTTTACGAATAATATTTGCAAGTAAGCTCTTACTAGCAAGATCATGCAAAATTATCAGTCATCTTTACGCTCTTTATTTTTACTTTTGACATTTGGATTTTGGAACCAGTAGAATAAAGAATAACATAATATAATATAATATAATATAATCTTCAATCATATTTTAAAAAGGTGTGTTAGGTATTACGTAATCCGTACACAATATACAATGAATGTTGCTTGTACATTGTACATAAAACAGTCACAATTTACAATGTCTTTTTAGTCCTCCACTGAGTTTATTTTCTCACTGCTGATTAAAACAGATGATAGCAATTGTTGTATGGTGCGGCTCTAAAGAAAACCGGATTGTATTAAATAATAATAATACAGCTTGGAGGGAAGGGGATTGTGGATTCTCGCATCTTATATCTATATTCTATATGTAGTATTTAATTATTTGCAGTTGAGACAAAATTATTATGATTATCGTCGTTATCTTCACCGGCCTCTGTTTTGTGTTCAGTATTCAACTATTCCAATCCTAAATCCGAGTTTTAATTCGATATAAAATATACCTAGTAAATACTAAAGTATATTATCTCTTTGGCGAAAATGATGAATGGTGTGTAAATTGTAGGTTCACAAATATAGATAGATACCTTGGTCAATTAGCTATTTATTCCTGTAGGCTCAAAATCAATTATTATTGATATTCTAGTAACATGTAACATTTAATATGCATGTTTGACACAGCAGACTCGTGTTTAAGATAACTATAGTATTCATGCAATGATTAATGTCCACGTATAAAGTATAAAGTATGAGCTCAGTTGTTCAGTCTTTTGAATTTTGAATTCTACACGAGTGAATAGAATTAAGCCTCGACTAGTATTTCTAGTATTTAGTATTTACAAAGGTAATTTCTTTAAATGCGATTGTATACTTTGTCGTAATTTATTCTATTGCAATAATTTGTAATATGTAATATTTAATCAAGATAAAGGAACTACATGAAATTACATACTACATGATGCCACACACAATGATAATGGAGTTGGACTTCCTTCCTTTGATTGTCTAAAGGCTAAACTCTAAACTAAACAAATTAAATATTTGAACACACACGTTTGAACAAATATGCATAATTTAATCCATCCGCTCTGTACTCTGTACTCTATTCAGAAAATATATGATGCATCACGTTTTGAGCTTTGAGTCCCAGTTCAACTCGAGCATTTATTTTTTGTTAATTTTTCATATGAATTTTCGCACAATCAAAGTCAAAATGAAAAAACCAAAAAAACCATAGTACGATATATGGATAAGTGAAGGGAATTATGCAAAGGATGAAAAATCTAAACTACAGTCTTTGTCATTGCATTAATAATCAATAATCAAGGTTCTAGAGAAAGTATGGAAAATGGAATATAAAATGAGAAAGGTCTCGGTTCAAATAAAACATACCATAAAACGGGAAAAGTGTACGTTGTGCATACAGAAAATAGTATGATGTATAAAATATGTGCATAATGGGGAAGGTGGAAACAGACAGAAGGATTTCACATTTCACCTTTTTACTTTTTGAAATGGGAGTTGGGAACGATCAGTATTTTAATGTTGAAGGTAAAATGCCAACTGTATTTACATTTCCCGTGCTTATATATTATGCATTATAGATGCATAGGCCAACGATGACTATAAAATATAAAAGACATGGACAAGAGTACAGTAAAGAAAAGGGCTACTGTTTCTTTTTCACAACATGCACATATATACACATTACAAATACATTGTACATTGTACATGGGTAAATAAACTCATATTTAGTCCCAAGTTCACAATTTTCATGGAAAATCTGTACAGCACATGGCGCTTTTCTCAACTCTCGACTCTCAACGAACTATACACTGTACACTGTACAAGGTATATATTTGTATATTTTACATATATCAGGAGAATATAGAAAGAGTAACAAATCTTTACATTTTCCATGTGTACACATATTTTGTCCGATGTATCCCGACTTTTGCGAGCAACGTACATAAATACTAAATACATGTTTAGAGTTGAGATATTGGCTATTGGATATACAGTACATTTCTTTTTTGTACATATTCAGAATTCAGATAGACACAGTATACACGATACATGATCTGTATTTTTAATTTTTGCTGCTCATTCGATATAGCCAACACACGGACAAACGAGAAGGAACAAGTAAATAGTAAATAGAGTGCAGCTTGAGCCTGTTTCATACATATTTTGTAGTAAAATTAAGAGTACAGAATACAGAAAACGGCGTATGTTCAAGTAAATACGGTGGGGTTGAGTTGAATTTGAATATAAATATAAATGGCGTCATACCCAACTTTAGAACTTAGAACATAAGTCAAGTAAAAGGACAAACGTGTGTAGCATGTAGCGTGTAGTGTATGCAGTATACAGCATACACAATATGCACTAAATGTGTACACAAACGAGTTACATGAGGAACATCGATCAGATATGCATAATACATACACAGTATTACACAGTTTTCAGCATTTTGTTCAAAAATTGTGTGTTTCACTCTGGATGCTTGATCTTGCAAAAAATTCCTTCACGACTCTTTTTCTGCACACTGTACTCTGTACTGTACACAGAGTCTTGAGTTTTGAGTGAGATTGCAAATTGTTATGTAAGTAATTAAACTGTATGTACTTGAGCATTCAGAATTCAGAACTCAGCATGTACTTTCTTACTTATTTACTTCTCGCTTCTTACTTCATGATTCACGATGGAGTTATAGCTAGCAAGTACAGAAAATAGAAACTATAGCATCACACAAAAAAACGACCAAAGACAGAATGAGCATGGAGAATGCGAGTGAAGAGTGATGAGTGAGTGAAACAGAGAGTTAGTTGACTAGACAAATATTTAAAGCACTTGATGATGATGATGATGATGTGAGCTATAATACTATAATAGTTTAGTAAGCTCTTGTGGCCTCATTTCAACAAGTTTATACTTACCCTTTACTCTTTTTACTCCTCATCTACTTTAGTCCCTCATACAATATCTATTATATCCACAATTCTAAATTCGGTATTCCGCATAATCTCTACAATGTACAATGTACTTCCAATATTGACATTGGTATTGGTTTGGTATTAATATCGATGTCGATTTCCAAGTCGATATGCACACATGTGAAAATACTGTTCCGTTGACTCTGTTTAAACCAAGATGATAGGCACTCTTCATGGAAATTACAATGGAAGTATAAAACTGGAACAAATTCTCTTCTTTTTATTCGCACTCCTATCCTCTTGTGCAATATGGTAGAAAAAAGTTGAGGTTTAAAGACATCTGTACACGGTACACTACTTTTACCACTAGCTCTGCACTTTGTATTTCGTACGCGTATCTAGTACCTATAACAGGAAAATTGACGGAATATCAACAACAGTACCAACTGGCAACTGACTTCTCTATACATGTACAAGATTATAAATACTACACCTCTTATGATTTATCATCACATGCATAATATCATATGTCTACGTGTGTATATTATGTGTGATATGAATCCATCAATCCATGTACAATGTACAATGTACAATGTACATTCTCCAAAGGTCATTGATTAACAACGGGGAATGAAAATGGAGATCCACAAAATTAATTGTTTTTAAGTGCCAGTAGTCAGCAGTCAGTATGAAGTATGAAAGTAAAAGGTTATATCCATTATCTGTATGCTTTGTATTATGTGTTCAATATTCAAGCAGCGTCTGAATTTTGGATATCAGATCAAATCAGATCAGATCATACAAAAAAAAACCTTTAAGCAGGAGTGACAATATGCATTTAGCATATTCAGAACAGTCAGAACATCAGGACATTTAATTTTAATATTATTCCAGTGTCCAGTGCCTCAAATTTCGAATCGAAATTTCTATACTTTTTACCTTTTAACTATTTTGGCATGTATTTTTTATTCTTCCTGTTTAAAAGCTTAGTGGAATACTTGACACGTTAAATGCTAAATACTAAATACTTTAATTTGAATTTGTAGCAAAAGTAAGCTCAAAGCTCAAAGTACATGGAGTCAAATCAAGTAACTGAATCTAAATCTTATACCTTAACCAATTGTTAAATATAATGAAACGTCACTTGTCACTTGTAAACACTCTTGATTCTTGACTCTTGATTTTTGACTATTTGGGATTGGGGATGTGTACAGCATGTGCGTTGTACAGCAAATTGTATTTTGTATGCAAATTTGTATAATATGTTGTGGTCCTCTCTAGTTGAAAGAAGAAAGAAGGCGTAATAACTCAATTCAATTGATGACTTTAGGCAAAATACCTTCCTTATCATCCTTCATCAGATAACATGCACAATGCACACTGTACATTATACACTGGTACACATAATATGTTTATTATTTATTATGATGTTACCTAATGTCTAATGTCTATGATCTACGATATGAGATTGAATTTGAATTTGAATTTGCACCATAATAGATGTGTATCAAGTTGATACTTTGTCCTTTACACATTATGGATAATTTATACACGTGTTGGAAGTTATAATTTATAATGAAATTCATACTGTCATGATACTAAATACTAAATGAAATGAAATGAAAAAGAAAAGAAGAGCCTGGTGGCCATTTCCTTATTATAGTTCATCCCTCTTACTCCTTACTCCTTATAGTCGTTATTCAATACTCGATACTTGATCTATTCACTTGACACATGTAGAAATGAGCTGAGGGTTTCATATTTTGCACACATTTTAAAAACTTGAGATTTATGTTTTATGTATCGTTTTACTGTATACTGTATTAAATATAATATTCATACTACGATATTTAATATTTAACACTTAACTGATGAGTGCAAAAATTCCTACGTATTTACTACTTACTAGATGAATGTGAAAAAATTTGCAAAACATGGCAATTACTACGATCTACAATCCTTGTTTTCATTTAAAGTTAAAGTGAATGAACTTGAGAAACTCATAGTCATTTACTTAAAATTTATGAGCATGATCATCATGATCGTAACAACTAACAACTAACAGTTATACATCTATTACGTATAGCACTTCTTGTTTCCACAACACACAGCCAACAACCCATAACCCAACCTTAAGCCTAAATTACTTTAAATGTGGAATGTTGAATGGAGAACGGAGGGTATTGAAGAAATTGCAAAATTGATTGAATTTTCACTCTAAAATAATTCGCACCAAGTAAATTAGAAATGTGTCAGAGATCACATTCCATTGAAATAGGAAAGAACATTTTATATTTTATAGTTCTTAATTTTAAGTAGAGGACGTCATTTTTATGCGTTTGTTTATTAGAAATTAATAATTCTGGCTAACCAGAAGTAACCAGTGATCAATAATACGCTTGAAAATTTACAGGAATAATTGAGACATGACTCAATTTCAAATTCAAAAGTCGTTACAAATTAATAAATGTCGGTGCGCCAGATTCTAAATTCTGATCTATTTTTATTGTGAGATAAAATACAAATCAGAAATCAGATTTGTAATCTGATTTATTTACTTTATCTACACTGTATTTTTCAAATCTGCATTCCGGAATTTGGTTTTACCAAAAACTGTACTGGCACTCTTTATTTCTCTTTATTATTTCTGTGCAAAAAAAAGAACAATGCCAACGAAAAACAAAAACATTTGAAATTTATTGAAAAAAGCTTGGAATTTTAACTTGTGTACTGTAGAAGAAGTGAGGGAAAATAGGGCAACTTAAGAACTGTGTGCTATTTTGTATTTTTAATTTGCAATTACATGATGTTATGGATTATGGAGAGATGAAAATTCCAGAATGACGTCAGAAATTGGTTTTACATTGTACATGGGTTTATCTACATCTATCTATCTATATCAATCTTCTTCCATCTATTTCCAAATATATTCTAATTCGTAATACTTCTCACTACATAAATATATGGTACTTTTAACTTTGCATAAAGTGTCCTTCATAAAAACGAGCGTACATGATAATAAGTACACATATATACACGTGAGATAATATTAGATAAAAGCAGGAATCTTTCGTGTCATGAGGACATACAAATTAGAGCTTAATGCATCACCATTACCATCACCATCGCCTACAACCGACAACATTACCATTAGATAATGATAATGATATAAAATATAAAGTAGATACAAAATAGAAAATGTTGAGGGTTTAATTTATTAATGTTGTGAATTCCTGGTCTGGAAATTGTGCAACAAGTTTCAAAGTAGCATATACCGAAAAACACATAGGCAAATTTAGACTCTCATAATGAAAATTATTTTGTCTTTTCCTCCAGTTCCAGTTCCATCCATCCATCCACTATTCAATGACATGCATGGCTAATTATACTAGTATTTTTAATTTTTGTACGGGTGAATGAAAATAGCAAAAGAGTCAATAATTTATTATCATAAACGGTGATTAGTGATTAGTATATATGTACTTTATACTAGTACTGATTACTGGTACATAGTGACGGAACTTTTGATGTTCATTTTTGTTTGATAGGAAACTTGAGAGCGTGTTTTAATTATAATTTGTTTAAAATCCAAGTACATTTTTGAGTTTAGAGTTTAAGGATTCGCTGACTCATTTTGAAGGATTTGAAAACGTAGATGAATCAAAATAAATTAAAGCTTTTAGCTTTTACGTTTAGCATTTAGCACATAAAATTGATTTCCTGGAACATATCAAATTTTGCATACATTATTATCAAAGCGTAAAGTCTCTCTCCTCCAAAAATTCAGGAGAAAGTGAAAGTAGAAAAACCCAAAAATGTTTGTGTGTAAAAAGTAAAAACACGGCGTTTAATTACTGTTCATCTATTCATCCAAGTTCCAAGTTCCAACCCAGAGTCATTAAAATGCCGCATATAAATTTTTACTACTGACATGAAAACTTACTAACAGCTCACAAGTAAAGGAAGTATAATAATATAAAATATAAAATACAAACAATGTTTCTTTGGAGTAAAAGATAC
This sequence comes from Sminthurinus signatus, assembly GCA_019776565.1. Classification (NCBI taxonomy): domain Eukaryota; kingdom Metazoa; phylum Arthropoda; class Collembola; order Symphypleona; family Katiannidae; genus Sminthurinus; species Sminthurinus signatus. The sequence continues at coordinate 7,542 of JABASP010002920.1, read as the reverse complement.
ACTTTTTCAACTAATGTAAATACATAATAATTTTGTATTCATTTTATCATCATTTTAACTATACTTTGGGGAAGAGAATTTCCTCGTAAATTTTTGAGGGAAACAAATTGGAATTTTAGAACTTTATACTTGCAAAACTTGGAGCAATTTTATACGTATAATAATATTATGTACAGAATGTAGAATTTGGCCATGGCCTTACTAAATATATCTGTACATTACACATACATCTTATAAAGTATACTTTGGAATTCTGAACTTTTGAAACTAGATACACAGAAATTTATACATTATGCATGTACATTGTACATCCATCTCGTATATCATTTTCCCAATAAAAGAGTAGATGCACCAAATACCAAATGCCAAATTCCCATGCAGAAATCGTGTTACATGCACAAACATCTTATATCTTGTACATTGTACATATATAAGAACGTCTTTCATGCACTACCTACATTAATAAGATTAAAGTTGTGCCTCTGCTTTATTTTCATTTTGATAATCAGCATCCTGTCTTGACTGTTCTTCTTTTTTGTCAAGGAGAGGTCTCCAAGTTTCAAAGTAGGAATATAATAATAAAAAGTAACTTGCCGTTTGCATACATACATATGGAATATGGAATTGTGTACTGTTCAAAGTAGACAGCTTTTCCGCTCAGGGTCTGACATCTTTTATCTTTTACTAGCAAATTGCAAAGGATACGGCAACATAAAAGTAAAAAACAAAAAGTATTATGTTTTGGATTGTCATTTGTTTGAATCTCTAGGGTGTAGAGTGTAGAGTCTAGAGTGTAGAGTCCTCTTTTTCCGATTCTCAACTCTAATAAATATCTACAATGTAAAATATAGAATATAGAATGTGAAATGTGAATGTAGGTGGGTAGGCGGCTCATGTCTCTTGTCGTTGTTCGTTGTCGTTGGTTTTTATTTTTCCGTCTCATACTTTCATGATTTTGTCCGCTGCAACTTCCAACGAGTCAAAGATTCACAATTCTAATTCAAGAATTCTTATTCAAGATTGAAGATTGAAGATGAATGCATGCACATTGCACAAGAAGTTGATTCTTTTATCTGGTACATTTTGTACATGCATGTTTTTCATTCTAATAATACGAGTGAGAGTGCATACTGAATACTGAATCTAATGTGAACTGATACGATTTGGAGCATTCGTAATTCGTACTTATATTCTGATTTTATGCTCTACATTTTCATCTTCATCTTCATCTCTAATTCTTACAGAATGTAGGTATTAAATCCATTGTATAAAGTAAAAGTACCTACGGATGAAATACGAAATATGAGCCACACTATAATTTTGTACAATTTATAATAATAATAATTCATAATAATATCTGTTTTGTTCTGCACGGAAATTATGAAAATAAATTGTACTGGCGGAAATGCACGAACAACGAAAGTATTTATGTGTAATGTGTATGTTTCGTACATGAAAAACCATGCCTTCAACATTCAACATGAACCGTATCATGTCATGACAGCAGATGCATTTTGAATTATGAATTGTGAATCCTAATATTATTTTGGCATGCATAAACCATTTCTGTCAGGTTGAAAATTGAAACTTGTGTGAGCGGCACATTGTACAATGTACACAATTCTTTTAAATCCTGCTCTACATTTTCATGGAATTATTTAGGATTTGAGATGACAATTAGCATCTTATAATTTTCGGGTACTTTCTTTTCTAAAAATCATCCCTGTGAATTGTGAATGAGAATGGAGGACACAAGAGACTTGTAATGAACCTTTTTATTTCCAGTTCACTTGTGTTTATTTGTACATTGTGCTTTAAAAAGCGGATTGAAACTGATTTGACCTTGACATATTGACTTCCCTGCCACTTACCACTCACTCACCACCACACATAAACACAATATCTTCTTCGGCGTATGAATACGGAATAGTGAATAGTGAATGAAATTTTTGCAGTATTTATCTATACGTACAAAATAAAAAACAAAGTACAAGTACGGGGTTTACAGTAGTTTTTAGGGATGAATGGTGTCGGAAATATTAAGTTGAGTAAATAAACAGGATATGAAGGTTTATGAAACCTAATTTTGAATTTTAAACATGACACTTGATAGACAGTAAGGATGGTCTCGTTCACCCTTCATCCTTCTTCTTACACCGTACATCATTCATATTATGCATTTCAAATTTCAAATAAGTAAAGCTCCTTCAAAATTATGCAGAGAGAAGTTCTTAATTTTTTAGCCTGAATCATACATAAATGCATAATGATTAACACTGCATATTATACATGCATGTACAATGTACAGTGTATAGATATATCACAAACTCCAATTTAACAGAAAGGCAATGAGGCGGATAATAAGAAATTTCCCATTAATACCAAAAATACCAAAAATACCAAAAGATCCAACATGTTTGACTCGACTCTCAATACTCGACGTTTTCAAGCTCAACATGAAACAGTCATCATTAGTATTTTGTATGTATACCGAATTTGAACGCAATACATGGTTGAGAAAAAATAGTGATGATGATGGTGAATGGTGAGCAATGAGAAGGGAAAAACATAATGAGAGAAAAGGAGTACTAGTAATACGACAGTGTTTTATGGTTTATGTCATTTATAATCTGCTGACATTGACTGACTGTCTTCTGCACTATGTATACCAAATAGAACTCGGGAAGCTTGTGCACATGTGTGTACAGTATACCTTTATAGAATATCGATGACTCGACAAACATGCATAGGTTGTGGGTTGTGGGTGGACGTATATATTATACATTACGTAACAACATTTCATTTTGGAAAAAAGTGAAAGAGAGAAAGATGAAGAATCTTTTTCCTCACTCTCTCATAACCATAAAACTATGTACTATGTATTATGTATAATATGGAAGATGGAAGTAAAATGGAAGGGAAAACTGAAAGCAAGACGAACTTGACTTGAAACTTGAAAAGTTTGAGGTTTTAGATTTGAGATACATAACTAGAGCAAATGCTAAATCGTACAGCGTACAACGCAAGTGTGTCTAGTAAGTAACACTGAAAAAAAGAGGGATGAGGCGGAATTTTTCTGAGCAAAGGGAATGGATGGATTATCGGATAATATTGGCACCAGTTCAACACTTTTCCCTCTCTTCTCTACATGTATGTACTGTGTACACTGTACACTTCCACAGTCCAAAGTTACAGTTACACTTCCAATTGTGGGGACAAGAAACAAGTATGAGTTTTAAAAAGTAAAAACAAAATGGAAAAAAATAAAAGGCACTACACACTAGAAAGTGGGAGAAATATACGGTACATGTAATATGCAATACATGTTCCATGTTCTCCCAACTCTTCCACTATGCATATTTATTTCCCACTGATCATTCTCAATTCTGAGAAGCTGTAATACATCTACAAGATTACATATTATTGTACTATCTCCATTCTCTAATACGGCGACGTCTCCTTTGGAAAAGTCAAAAGTCAGAAGGAACCAAATTCAGAATCAACTTGGTTCTCTCTCTCTCTCTCTCTCTCTCTCTCTCTCTCTGTGCTTTTACGGGAACGGTTTTTTTCTCTCTTTCTTTTTGTGGTTTTTTTCCTCGTACACACACACAGTTACAGATACAGAATACAGAATATAGAGACATAAACTCGACGTACAGTAGTCGTCCATTTTGTATTAGTGTCACTTTTTTTGGAGATTACACACTACACACTACAGATTAAACAACGTCGTACGATATACGGTTTACATGTACATAGCTAGTAATAAATTTATTCCTTTTCTCCGACCATATGCTCTTCTCCCTCTATTAACTCTAGATGTTCTCTGGAAATAAAGAATATGGAGGATGGAGAATGGAGAAGATGCTAATGCAACCGGTATGAGCACTAAAGTAGACAGAGAGGTAGGTTGTAGTTTGTAGTTTGAATGTAGTTGTGACTCGGGACTGGTGAATGCAATTATTTATTTACTGTTCATTTTCACCTTTTTCTTCCGCTCAAATTCTTCTCTTTTTTTCTTCTATATATAGATATTATTCGTAATGCACAGTGCATAATAAAATATTATACTGTATACATGACATCCCTCTCTTTTCTCTTTTCTCCTGTCTCAACCTATCATCATGTATTATTCAGTTAATGCTGTCTACTAATGCTCTACCATTAGTGAGCTAGACACGTAACACACAGAATTCTATAAAATGCAAAGATGCAAGTACACTGAACACAGAGTTTGAATAAGAATAAAGATGAAGAGTGAAGAATCTGCATATGCCAAGTTGCATCTTGTTTCCAATTTCCAGCTCCAGTGTCTAAACAGTAAGCAGAGACTCCCAACGTAAAATGGGCTTACTAAATAGATAAATATTACGTTTCCTCAACTACAAATACAAATACAACTGTAACTGCAACTATTTTTTTCCTACTCAGGCTTACTTGTTATTTTTCTCTCTCACTCTCCAAACTCTAATCAAGAATTCACAAAAGTATATAGAATATAGATGAGAGTGATATTAAAATACTTTATTATTTATCATTTTCTATGAATGAAAATCTTCATTCTGATGTTCTGAAAAGTGTATTAACTTTACATGCACTTCTTTGCTACTCGTTCTTCTGTAATTGAATCCGTATGGTTTCAAGTTTGGAGTAATGAAGTATGAACAATGAGCACACAGTACTAGGGAAAATGTCTTTCATATTTGTTAAACCCTTTCAGTCATGTAGAATCGTATATCGTTTCAGAATATCGGTATGTGTGCACAAAAACTGCAACAATAGATAATAGGTATTCTGTACACAGTGCTCAACAATCATCATGATAAATAATACAAAAAAGTAAACATTATTGCCATCTCGATATGTAAAAGTCACGAGTTTTCTCATTAAGTAGTATCATGTTTTTTTGTACTCAAAACTCAGATGCACTTTGTGGCATTCATTTGATTTATTTATTTCGCTTCATTTCTATTTGGTATTTGGTTACCCCCAAAAGAGAAAAGAGATTGAAAATTGAAATTATGCACGTCTACTACTGTACTACTCGTTATTTTTTTCAACAAATTTGACTCCACTTCATACTTCATCCACATCTACAATCTGTAATGTTAAAGAGCAAGCTAATCATTCTTAATTCTCTAGGCTGAGAAAACTCTGAGAACCATCAGGAAAAAGTCTCACCGTCTCAAGTCTCAAAGAACCATTCTCAATTCCCAAGTACAGACTACAAATTGCAGACAAAATACACAATATATAATATGTATGATTTTGATATTTGATGATTTTGATGCTAAATATTTTTTACTTCTATTCCCGAGATGTGCAAAAAAACTTAAAACACTAAACACTGCTTTTTTGCTCCCGAAAAATTATATGAATTTATCTTTCAAAACTTGATACAGGTTTCAGTAAAAAAATCAGTAAAAAAAAGCTTACAATTTTATAAAGGGAACACACATCAATTTTTCTTCTGCCTTTCTTTCTGTTAAATAAATAGTAAATAGATTCACGCACTTGGATTTATTTGAAGATAATAGATGTTACATCTGTATTAAAGATTGAAGACAGGAGATGAAAAGATGAATGGTGGATATTTACTATTTACACAACTGTGTCAAATTAGCGTTCCTCAAATCTCTGCTCCTTTGTACAAATTTGCTTGAGATGTCAAATGTGACTCCTGTGTGGAGTCGAGAGTCGAGTCTCTTGTGTCACTATTAACTTTTATTACAAGTACACAATATAAAGTTCGCACAGCTATACAAGATGAATGGAACTGAAATAAGAAAGGAGAAGGAGGATTGTGGATTTATAGTTGACAACAATTGAGACTGTGTGGATTAAAATTTGGAGCCTCTGTCAGTGTTGTGACACGAAATCCGCTTTTTGCTTCCTACGTCCTTAGTCCTTATAGCTTTAACATATTCCTCATGTGCATGTTTATTCTGCACTCTGCTATTTTGACGGATGATAATCTTGCTGAAATTCCCTTGAATAGAAAATAGAATTTGACTTCTGTCTTTTGTGTAAGCACAGAGGAAAATATAAATGGCGGAATTATTTACATTCCTATTTTAAACAAAAGCAACATTCACCATTATACATTTTACAAGTATATTTTAAATTTTAATCCATCATCATCATCCATCAATGTCCATTTCCACGTCCAAACCAAAGTAGTCATTCACAAAGGTTTCACACACATGTCCTGTCATGTGTCATTTGTAATAAGTAATAAGTGATGATGATGACAGAAGTATAATTTGCAAAAGAAGATTAAGATTCATTTGGAAATATCAAGTATCAAGTATCTAAAATCCAAATGTAATTCTGAATACAGAGTACAGTGTATTTAATATTTAATACAGTAGACATGGTGTAGACTGTAGACATGATTCTCACTTCTCAAGTCTCGAGTATTATATCTCTATTCTGAAATGCAACTTTGCATAAAAAATAAAAAGCCACACACCTGAAAACTGAAAATAAGGAATGAAGAATCCTTCACAATCCCTGTATGAGTACTCGGTACTTTCAAGTTTCAAGTGAGAAAAACTATCATCATCCCCATCAAAAATTTGACGAGTGTGATAATATGATATGTATGTGTAAAAATGACACGGAGGAAAATCTATTGCATTATTCTCAAGAGTATTATCTTTATTTTACTTGTGTCAACTGTCATGGAACAGAGAACGATGTGTGCTGTGTGTTGTCACTCCAATTCAATCCTTCCGGATGATGTTCACACTTGAAACTAGATACTAGATACTATATGTTTTTTAGTTTTTCCTTGTGAGTGTACTTTTTTTATTTAAAAAAATATTCATGTCTTATAAAAAACTCCAAAAATTCCAGGAGCTGACTATGAAACAAATTTCTGCACATTTTAAAATTCCGCAACATCAGTCATCAGTATAATATATCGAAACAACTAGGGACTAGTGACCGACTAAAATTTTGCTAAAATGTTCATATCACTGCATGTTAAATGTTACATAAATGTTTAATACATTTATGTGTGCTAGCCTCAAATCTCAAATTCACTAACACGTGCACCGTGGTTCATGGCCTCTACAGTCTACAGTCTATATGTAGGAAAAACTAAAAATTTTAATAACTATACATTTATTGCTAATAGAAAAACATGTCAAATGTTAACTTTCTCTCTCATCTCACAATTTGAATTTGAATAGGAGTCGGAAGTACATATTATTATTATGTGTACAATATGCATAAAATACTTTACCAGAACTAAAACGACTGTTATTTTTTGCCAACTTCAACTCCAAGTCCAAATAAAGACACACATCATTTGCGATAGTATTTATGTGTTGTATTGTGCGTGGTAATTAAAAGAAATGTGTGAAAAGACGTTTCGGCTTACTTTATTTACTATAATAATAATAATAATTGTCGAAATGAAATTTCGCCACTGTACTTTAGATAGACTTGAAACTTTATAGACTTTAGATACTCCATACTACTAGAAACTCCCCGTTGAAAAACAAACAGGAACAATTTATTACATGTACATAAACA
>JABASP010002919.1:0-16873 GCA_019776565.1 Sminthurinus signatus | reverse complement strand
AATTGTGATTAAAAATTTTCCTTCTTATGTTTCAGTCTTCATGTAAGAAAATGGAAATTTGAATAAATATTTCACGTACGGCGACTAAGAATGTATAATTTTCTTATTCAGTTTTCTGTGCTCTGTACACAGTAATGTTGAAGAAACAAAATGCTGTGCAAAATTAGCAAAACCACAGAAATGAAATAAGCGTGTAACTGTTTAAAGTAGTCTGAATAATATTTGCATGTGAACAAAAATATAAATACAAATACTAAAAAAATGTTTGTGCCATCAATATTTTAAAACCATTGTTTCATACAAAATACTGTCTCAACAAATAGTTGGATTTAACATTACTAGAGTTACTTTGAAATTTCAGATGTACATAATTGACTTTTGTTGGCCTGAAATGAAGCGTTTTATGTACACACTCCATGTAGAAAAAATGAAAAAAACAGCGATCGAAGTAGATAGAACAGGAAAATCAGATAGTTTTCAATCATTTCATAGTGTAAATCTATGTGCGTATAGGTAGATAATGATAAACAAAAGTTGGAGTTATTCTTTTGACATTTATGAATGTCTATTGCAAGGATATAATACTCTTGGATGAACATTTATTACCCATGAATGTATAGATATAGGTATATGTATATTCCATTAGAGAGACCAATAGCGATTGGTTTTGTGTTTTGTGTAGTGAGAATTGAGGAAACATGAAACATGAGATGGGAAGAAATGTATTGTATCCATAATCCATACATGTTGAGTATGTGTATGTGTTGTGTGTTCACAATCCTCATTTGCATAGACATACTCAAATTATCTTTTCCAATGTGCCCATCTAAAACTTTTGAGATGGTTGCCGTCGCTGTATTTTACTTTGTTTATTGTCATATCTTAGACGGGATTATGATTACTTTGTTGACTACGTTTTCTCTCTCTCTCTATGAGCTGTTTTATTAGTAGTATTATCATTAATAATCTCTAGTCCTGAATATCATAATAGTAATGATAATAGCAATAATAGTATATTATATTATGATACATGCGTTAGTGTAAGTACAGGTATTTTGCTATAGGGAAATATTTGAATATAAATTCTGTATTTAAATATGGATGCCGTGATATTACATCCGATGTACTCTATAATATGAGAAATGGATATGTTATGTGTTAGCATATTTTCAATTTTCTTACAAATTTTCATTGTCGATTAAGTACTGTACTTTGTACATCTTTGCAAAGGTGTACAGTGTACAGTGTACATAAAAGTAAAGAAATGTAGACGGAAAAAACCAAAAAAGTCAAATTTCCACACTTCAAACCAGCTCAAATGTGAATTCTTTAGTAGTTGGAAATACTATACAATACCTATAATACTTGTTCTTCCTTAAAATCATAATGATATATCTTTGACTATTTTCTCATTTAATTTTTTTATGTTTTTTCTTCATATTTTTCTCAATGCACATAAAATATTCACAGTATGGATTACGGATACACTTTGTAATAGTTACGTTTACTACAAGCAGTCATTAAATTGCATTTTCTTTTTTCTTCTTTACCGAAACACGTCATTAGACTTTTTAATAGTGAACAAGTTACTGTTGTTCATCGATTGAAAATAAATGTCTTTCATCAGACACAACAACACTTGTAAATCTATGATCTATGATATTATTTATGTGCAGTCTCTCAGTGTTTACTGCTTAATATTCATTGAATCCAGATATTCTACATTATTGATAAAATGTCATAATGTTCACTTTATAATCAAATTCTTTCTCCCTTTTTTTGTGAAAACATGTTATTATATTGTCTATCAAACTATTTAACATCAAGGAATAATTAGATACATAAATTTTTATACCGCATTTAATTGAATTAATCTTCATGGTGCATATTAAAATTTAAAATCAATGGATAAAGGATTAAAAACAGGTATCTTTTCTATCTCTTACTTTCAATTTTAATAAATAATTCGGGAACGGTATAAAGTTTCAAAAAGATTTTTGAAGCACATGGTATAGGAAATTCAAAATGCTTGTACTGCTCTTCTGTATCCTCCTTTTCCCTACTATTTCACCAAAGGACCAATAAGAGATAAACAAAATAGTCTGAATCTTTTTATGGTGTCTAAAATGTTGGATGCATAAAGATATTTAGATACTACATTGTACTGTAACTTGGTGCGTGATACATAAATACTACTATAATATACTCCAAATAAACGCATTGAAGCTCTTGTTTATCTAAAAATAAATGCCATCATGAAACTAGTGGAGACTTTATTTATTTATCTCTATTTATAGGATGTTGAAAACGTGTGTATGACAGAATACATAATACAACAAGACAGGAAAATTGTTTGACAAAAGAGTATTTTAATGTTTTAATGTAGAGAATTTAATATTAATATAGTACTTATACTATCAAAATTGAGAGCTAAAGGAGGGACAGATAGAGAGAAGGAGAGAGGAAAAGCCCGCATTATAATTACCCAAGCAATTAGCTTATCATTTCCTATCTACATGCATCTACATGTATCTATCTATACATCTATACATTTATTTACACATGTGTGCATCTATCTTTTGTACATCGGATCGCATGCTCAAGTGTAGTTATGAATTGTAAAGTTTATTGTCAAAGCCGGATATCTCATGATGATAAAGCAAAAAAACTATAAAGATTGTAAAGTAGAAACAGTAACTAGCGTGTTACAGTAGCACATCAGAGTCATAAATGGCGTCGAGAAAAAACCTACACGGTCAGAATGAGTATGCATAAAAACATGATGTACAACGCCAGAGTGAATAGACACACACACATTTTATTTTATGTACATATGAATGTCTGACTAGAATGAGCTGGACATTACTATCTCAATTTCATATTGTTTCACATATTTTTACGTATATTATGATTCGTTTCATGGGTTGTTGTCGTTAGCGTTAGTACCAGCATTAGCATGAAACATCGGAAAAACTATCCTCTTTTTTTATTCTTGACTGCACACAGTGTCACAGTGTTCTTCAGGTATATATTTTGTATTTCATATGTAAATGTGTATTTGTACACTATGTATCTGTACTCTGTACATTGTACAGTATCATAAACCCTCAATAACCCGTCGCCATGCATAGAAATTATTATGTACTATTACTACCATTATTGTACATTGTACAAACTACAAACACACAACTCAGTGTAGTTGAAATACATAAAGAAAATGTGTCTAGTGTCTAGTGAGTGAGTGTGTGTGTGTGTTAGTAAAAAAGTTGCAGGGAATGCTAGATACTAGATGCTATAGGTATATGATAATAATATTGAACATTTTAAGTATATTTTTCATGAAAAATGTACAAAGCTCATCTTAGCGACATACACAGATATAAAACATGTCATTTTGGAGAGAAACAGGTATTTTATTCAAGCTTTGTAAAAAGTTTTATTGTGTCAGAAGTCAACATTTTGAACGATGAGAAGGACACTTGAGAGAGAGAGAATATAATATATAACATATATAAGCCAAAAATGAAGTAGCTGTTCTAAACACATTAGCGGAGCTGTGACATTTTTGTTGCGGTCATAAGCTAATAAGGGAAATATATGAAGGAGTTTTCTCTACTCTACTCTCAAATCTGCTTCATCTTTTCATATAATATTATCTCTTCAAATCTCGTTTTGTTTGACTATAAGTAAGAGTAATACATAGTATGCACATCCATATGTGTACTTTGTACATTGTACTTATTACTTATGCATATAGATAAATATATTGATATGCAAAACCATTCATATTTTTTTACTTACTTGTATTTTCTTATCACTTCTCAAGAATCAAGATGAAGAAAAAGCATTATCTTGTTATTATATTACTTTGAAGTGCTTATAACTGAAAGATTAAATGATTTTCTACTCATGTTGATTTGTGAAGTCTAAATTTAAAGTATACTCTTATCACTTGTAATTCATATCATTTTTTTCTTTAATGCATAAAATATGCATACCTATTTACTTAAGTACACTCAATACTTAATATTCAATAGACATCAGTCCACAACGAACGTTAAGAAAACACCAAGAATCAAGAATCCAAGAACTAACTTTTCTGCAAACTAATGTCAATAACATTTCGAACTTGTATTTTATATTTTACTCATTTCATCGTATTTTACTCCCTTTTGTTATTTGTGAGGAGACAAGATCATCAATTATTCCTCATCCTCATCATGCTTTTCAATTTTCCTCCTCTTTTGTGACTTTTGTGACTTTGTTGCACTTTGAACGGCAAGCACAACAGTATCAATTTATATTTATACTCTGACATAGGTATAAAAATTACAAAGAGCTTTTCAAATGTCATCCGTGCGCGAGGATTGTAATTTTTCATTAAAAATTATTGCAAAAACACACCTTGTATGAAATGTTTTTCCTCCTTTTAAAAAAAATAAAATGAGCATGTGTGTTCTTTATACAAATACAGATAAGCGGATTTTCTTGTATTTTAGCTAAATATGTATTGGAGGAGTCAGACGTCTGCTCGAATTACATTTTACAAGCCTAAAATGAAGCAGAATGTCTTGATTCTTGATTCATCACCAATTTAGTCATGCAAACAAGTATAATATAGAATATAGAATGACAATCACCCCAAAGGAAAAAAAACTGCATGAGAGACTTGATACAATAATTGTATGACAATACTATAATATACTATAGATGTACATCAACATTTATCACATGACACATGAGAACTATAGGAACAACAACAATAATAATAACAGCAGTCGCATGTTGTTCTGTTTTTTTATATATCAAATACATCAATACTTAATGAACTGAATTAGAGTCAACCACAAGTCTAAATGATTTTTATCAACCTCAGATTTATAATAATTTTAATAATAATAATAGTACATATACAATATAATAGGCTTTCTTTTCATAATAGACTGAAATAATAGTAACATCACTATAGGTATTATGTACAATGAGCAATATTTCAATGAATTTAAGCATTATTATTTGTATTTAGTCTACTGACGTGAGTCTAGAATCGACAGTCTAGAGTCTATGCTATGTCACAGACGACAGGAAATTGGCTTGAAAACTTTTGGTTAATTGAACATTGAACGTGTTGTTGCACTTAACTGACTCGTAGAAATTGAGCCAAATATTCAAATAATAATAATAATATTATTATTCCCTATTCACGTATGTATCACTTATTAAATTCTTTGCAATCCACAATCTACGTAAACAAGAAAATTTAATTCGTATTTCTTGTATCTCGAGATCTCGAGTGCTTCTTTTTATTTATTACTGTGAAAGATGACCCAATAGTGAGATTTTTCATGTTACTGAAAACTATACACTTCAAGTCTGCATTCTGCATGTATGTATTGAATCAGAATGATTTATGCACACATTCTGTATTTTCATTACCATTATTATTTCTTCTGACGGTGGTTTTTGCCGTTTTTCTTACCTTTAAAAGTATAAGGGTAAAGACTATAGATATAATGAAAATTCAATTAAAATTCCACTTCCAAAAACCTTAACGATCACATAATATGTCTTTCCGGACGTTGTAGATGTGTTTTTGATATTAAGTGTCAATTAAGAGATACACAGATATGTAATATAATAAAGAGGTACTGGATGTACAAGAAAAACAGCCTAAAAGTTCAAAATCTTCATTCATGAAACTTGGTTAATTGCTTAATCAAATTTATTCCCTATAAATTTTAAACAAAACTTATGTCATCTGGTGGGTTCGCATTTTTGTCTTTTACAGTAAACTTTTACAGTAAATGCAAATTATTCAAGTGATTTGAATTTTGTATGCTTTCACCATTGATTTCAAATTGAAGTTGTATAAAATCGCCAATCGAGATTTGGTAATTGTATTTTATCAACGGCATTTAAAAAAATCTTTGCAAAATAATATTTTAATATCAATGATATTCTTCACATGAATTTCCGCGCAGTTCTTGAAAATGCGTTGGTGACATGAGCCTTTTTTCTGAGATTCTCATAACAAAAAGGCTCAAGAGAAAGGAGAGAGATAGAGAAAAGAAGGTGTCATATAGTCGTCTTGTTTACCTATTTTTGTCAAGTGAACTCAAATTTAGTTGCATAAAATACAATGGTTGCCTATATAGTCTATAGTGTTGACTATAGCTATAGTAGTGCAGTATGCACAACATGATATAGCACCTAGCAAATCGTTTACGAGACTATGGATAAAGTGGTATGAAAAAACTTCTTGAGGCAAATCTGCTATTTCTTCCTCACGTAAGTATTTTATGTTTCACACTCGTTCCTATCAATCTCTCTTTCTCTTTCTGTCTTGATTTTTTCTCCTTCACTCGTTCTACGTTCTACCGCCTCAACATGGTGTATGGTGTATGTATTTTGTATGCAGCAAATACCAATATCAACGTCAATGACAATCGAAGGAAAAAAATGAATTGAGAACATGAACACAAGAGAGTGAGAAAAAAAACTTGCGGGCTTCTATCTACATGATGTTTTGCAGTCAAATTTATTTGTGTTCACGGTTGAATAAAGCACACACAGGATATAGTTTATCATGCAAACATTTTGAAAGCTAACCCATCTGTATCACACATTAAGTAGATGTACAGAGCTTCATGCAAGGTGAATACATTGATACATTGTATCTTGTGTTCTATTTGGCTATTGATTATCCTTCATGTAAAATTTCAAATTACGATAAAGAATACAGGGAAAAGCTAGAAGCTCTCTGCATGATGGTATTTATTTATTTGTTTACTGTTATATACTAGGTATTATGTAAAATAGGCAGATATATCTTTTCTTTATTCTTTTAAATTCAAAGATTAAGGATAAAAGTATTGTATTTTAGTGTCTACAAATATGGCAAGTTGAATAACTATAATATTTGTAAGTTGTATCTAAGATCTAAGTTACAGTTAATGTGAAAGGAAAGACTAAGTTTAGTCGTGGTCGAATAGGCTGTAGTTTTAAAAAGAGCATATGTTTCTGAATTCGCGGAATAACTTTTATTTTGAAGGAATTCTAGTAGATACTAGACGTCTCGTCATTAAGAGCATGTAGATTGTAGATACATCTGTGCTCGAATTATGCTTACATACCTTTAGTCATAGTAACCATAGTAAACATAAGTGAGGAGAAATATAAAACACATGGATCACGTCCGTAAGCATTTGAGTTGGAACGTTGGACAATGACGATGATTTGAGAGATTCTACGTTATTACCTCTTGATGCAATATCCTCTTATTCCTCTTCACCTTATGGCTGAGTCATATGAATGTGATATGACATCAAATTATCCGTCGGATTTCTACACTCACTCCACTCTCCACTCTCTCCTTCTGCCTCAACAACATTCCTTTGGTGAAAAGTTCAAAGAATTCTTCTTAAGCTATAAGATGTAATGGAATGACCTTTCTCCTATTTTTCTTTTTTTTTCTTTTTTTTTCATGAACGTGTGTTTCTCCTTTGCCTTTTCTCTCTGAATATAAATATGTATATACTATATACTATATACGTATACCTTCTAGTTCTTCTCTCTTATATATGTTCTTTATTTTTACAGCTTTCATCAAAATTCTAGTTCTATCTGTACTTTGGGTGAAATGTTATGTCCAAACTTGGACTATGGGGGCAAAATGTAAGATGGAGAAATGCTTTGCAATATTATATAATGTCAAGTATGGATGTCGTTTCAAGAAAGAGGACGAATAAGAGAGAGAATGAGGATCAGAGAAAGAAGGAGGAAAAAGAAGAGTGGACGAGAAGAATATTATTGTTATTATTATTATGAGTATTTCTGGCAACGACAACGATATTACACCGATCTAGAACTGATGCTGTTCGTAGTACGTGCACAATATGAAGGCAAAGGGCTGAGATCCTTTTCTCCTCCTTTCCTCTTCTACGTTTTCCTTGGTTCTATTCACTATTCAGTTCTAGTCTAGAGTCTAGAGTCTAGAAACGGTATTATATTATGGATCTTCTCTTCATTTTTTCCCGTCTTCTCCTCTAGCCTAGGGTCACTTAACTGTTCTTTTCGGGGCTCAAAGCGTAGATTTGTATTTGTAAAAATGCAATCTTGGCGTATTACTTATGGAACATTGGACAAAACTCATGAGATCAACATCCATACAACATACAGCTATATTTATATAAATGTATACATATGTAAACCTGTGTAATTTAATATAATATAACTTTGTATTATGTCCCTTTACATTTTATACACCGGTTGAAAGTTGGGAGAAACTTGTCTGGAGTGTAAGCTCAGCTATTTTCTTGGATAAAATTAAAGAATATTATCTTCTTCTCCTTCTTTTTGAGAGGAGCATCAACACAAGGAAACGAAAAGGAAATACGAATACCAGAATTTCATTTCATACCATTCCCTTTTACAAACCCTTCAAGAAACTAGTTGAGGAATTTCAGAATTGTGAATGAGACTATGAGGAATTTTCTCAGGTAGATAGGTGTATAGGCTTAAGCTTATAACATGTTTCTACGTATACGTATTCGGTTTTATTTTAAAGTTTTGAAAAGGATTGGACATTTATGGTATGTAGTTTTTTAGTTGTAATTATTAATGATGTAATTAACACTCTTCCATTTCTCCCATGAAGTCTTAAGCCCTGTGTTTTATTATGTATAGTCACTAAAAATCAAAGTTACATGTGCATTTGTGTACATTAAACTGGAAAATGTATTTCGTATTTCCTGGTTCGATTTCAGTATTATTTTGTTTGAAAAACAAGTGTTTACATTTTTGACACTACGCAGTTTTGAGATTTATACATTTACAAGACAAAATTTGAAAGTTCCCCTGTTGGAAGTGGGAAAATGGGGAAAGAAAAAAGATCGTGATAATGCCCACTAGAAAATGAGTTGTGAGACGTAAACATTCCCACAAGTAACGTAGGACAAGTAAGGTCTTTTGTAGAAAAACAAATTATTCAAGTGTCTGAGAGTGGTATGATAGGCGGGTAGAAATGATGTCTATAGAGTATAGAACCACATTGAATGAAGTGGAGATAATGGAGCTCACAGTGCAATCAGAATGGGCATCTTTTATTAGAGCCCACGCATAAATAATGCCTACGTTATGTGATGTTCCAAGTTTCACAAGTGTATACACTATTATTATTATTATTATTATCATTATTATTATGATACAAAATATAATACAGTATACAATTTCCGTCTACATGTTTTGTGCTTTTTTCTTATCTTTAGATGTAATCGTTCATGAGAAGAGTCTTGTCATTCATCACTGAGTTATATACTTTTTTTACACGTACATTGTACATATACATGTAGAGCTTCAAGGCATTGTGTTGCCTTCAACTCTTTTCTTCTATTTCTTTCCTTCAACTCTTTCTGTTTTCTGTCCATGGGTATGAAGTATATGAAACAGATATAATATACAAAATTGAGCTCTCCCAAAGTCAAAATATTGCTTGTTTTACATTTCACACGATTTTTTATTTCATCCTTTTCGTAACAACTATATGCACATTTTTTCGTGAAGTATACGTGAAATAGATTTTATCTCTAATTTTTTTTCGCATTCAATGCATATTACATTTTTACATTACGTGCTCATAATCATAATCATAAGAATAAGAATAAGAGTAACAATAATAATAATATTAACTTTTAAGAATAATAATGGAAGAAAATACTGTTAGTAATTTAGACATTTTTACAATGGATTCAAGTTCAAAAGTGTACTATGAAAACTGTGGATTTTTTATGTTCCTTCAAATGCATTTCATCCAAATGTATCCGTACAGACCTTGCATTATTCCATTAATTATTATAAAATAAATTACACGGAAAAATGTTGAATGAAAAGATGAAAGTAAGAATTCCAAAAAACCTCTGTATATATAGTTTTTTGTAAAAAAGAAAAAAGTAAATATGAATGTGAGCCGTTTTGAAATTTGAAAATTACCATGTTTCTCACAAGACATCAATAAAAATAAACGCTCTCTCACCTAAAACTCACACCAAATAAGTTGAGAAGATGGTCTAAAAATGCAAAAAAAAGAAGTGAACAAATTTATTTTTATCTACATTTACATCTTTGCTTATGGGTTGTGTTGAACAATATACGTGAGATATGCGCCAGATATGCAAGTCATTTTGTTTGGAAAGTTGTTCTTCTATCTTTTCTCTGATTTTTTCCACTATCTCTGTCTCCTTTGATACACTTTTTTATATGTATACACAATGTGTACACACATGTTCTGCATCTCTCTCTCTGTCTCTCTACTTTCCGAAATTCCAAATCCAATAGATTTAAAGAAGACGAAGAAAATGAAGACAAGATTGTGGTTTCTACACATACTTGAATGTGCTTGAATGGGTTTACATTTTACATTATATTATGTCTATAACAGATACGAGGCAAGAAAAAATCTTTATTATATGCATTATATACTCGTAATATTGATGTGGTTGCAAGTGATATACTGAATACTGAATAAACATCTTTAGTTTTTTTTCCTCTCTCTCTCTCTCTCTCTGTCTCTCTCTTCCTTTCTACCGGCATTTTTGTTCGCTTGTCTGTCTCTGGGAAGAAAAAGAGGATGGAAAATGTCAAATAATTTTTATCAGTTGCAAACAAACTCAAAAAGAACTTGTGTTGTATGTACTTTATGTACAATTTACATACTACACACATTTCTATGTCTTCTTAAAGGCACGGTAATCGGTAACGTTGGCTGAATATCAGCTCCAGTTGACTCATCAACAGTTGTAATGTAACTTATGCATATTTTGACATTCCTGCAGCTCTTTTTCCTTTTTCCTCTTCCCTTTGACTATGAACATTGAGTATAGATGCAGGCATATTTTTTTGTGTGTGTGTTTCTTTTTTCTTGAAATGTAACTTGCTTGCTTATTTCATAGACTGAAAGGTTTAAAATTTTTACAACATTTCAAACTGTTCTCTAATGCTCACTTAAAGCCATCCAAAAATACATGCAAGTTTAATTAAGAAGGAATTTACAGTTCAAAACTTGTACTTGTGTGTGTGTATTTTGTATTTTGTGCTGAGTGAAAAGTCTACATCTTATGCAAACAAAATTGACTACTAAATTATTTGATGATTGAACTGAATGTTGAGTGTAAAGAGTTTTAAAGATATTTACAGCTACATGTAAACTATACATATATATGTACTTGTGTTATGTATTTCTGTATATGTTTGAAAAGAGTAGAATTTAAAAGTCATTCATCTCATTCTTTATTCTTGGTTCATGGTGCTTGAATTGGATTGATATATTTATGAAATGAAGCAGAAAAACATGGATAATTCAGTTATTTTTTGGCGTTTAGGATTTGAATTTTGAAGTCAGATGCTACTTTTGTTTTTACGTATGTTGTCTTATTTTTACTTGTAAATGTAAAATTCATGCACTATTAAAGAAATCGGATGCATAGGAGATGAGGAATAAAAGAAAAAAAAAGTAAAATTGTACTCTTCAAATTGTATGATGACTTTTGCAGGTCTACTGTTTAGATCATAATGCTGTTTTATACTTTATTAGAAATCCAATTTAGTATTCATGCTTCTTCAGAGTCAAATGGCTAAATCAGATGATGATTATGCTTTTATTTTATCGGCTGATCGGCTTTTATGGCAATAGTGCAAACTGCAAAGTGTGTAATATACTTGTTCATTTCTCTAGACTTGTATAGAATTCCGAATAGATGCAGATAACATCATTGACATCAGAAATCCAAAGATTTACTTGCACGAATTTTATGATTTGTCAATTTGAACTGTCGGCATCAACCGAGAGAGATTGTAATAAAAGAGAGTCGATAGTCAATAGAGTGAAAAATTAAACATGATAAGAGCGTAAATAATTTAACAGAGAAATGTTTTTCAGTTCCAATTTTCTAAAATTGTAATTGTTGTTCTTGTTCTTGTTCTTCATTGTTTAGTCAACTACAAATTCTGTATTAATGTTATGTGTATTGTACATTGTAGAAACTATAACAATGTATACGGTATAGTGCCACTCTGCCTCAAACAAAAACAAAAACATGGAATTGCAATCACCATCATCTAAAATTTAAATCAAAGTCATGTTTTCTAACGTGGCCTAACAAGATACTTGAATCGTCGTGAATTGTTTCATTTTGGCAATCAAAGGGCGTTCCTTCGATACTTCAACCAATTCATGTAGTCATATTGCACCTTGTTCGTGAACTTGAGACAGAAAGAAAGAGAGAGAAGAAATGCTCACAGTTGTATTCAGTTGTTCATATTGTATCGAATGTGAGTATGAATGTGTCTGCATGTACATATGTTTGATCTTATTACTTACACACACATCATTTTGTATTTTATACATTTTGTACGTATAGTTACATACATATTTGCTAATGCACGTGGATTCTGAACTTGAAAGCTATTCATTCGAGTTATAAGGAATGAGTATCGAAAGCGAGACGTTTTGAAGTTTTGAAGCTTTGAAACCATCCTCCACCTTAAGGGCTTAATGGCAATAGATTGTTTTTTTTTCCTTCTTTTTCTCTTGTTTTATTTTTTTGTGTAACAAGAGGATTTGTCTGTAGTCTGTAGTCCGAGTTTCCTTTGGTCTGCGATATACGATATACGATATTATCATCAAATCTAGAAAATGTGTTGTTCTATCGCATCATTTGCTATAACTCTTGACTGTTTGTGTGTGCATTTATTTCATTATTCTAATTCCAACTGTTGACTGCATCTATAATATGTAATAACTTCCCACATATTTTCTCCACTCAATTATTTTACAGAAAACTAAAACCTAACCAACACCAAAACAGTGTAACAACTATTATCATTATAATTTTCAACTTGTTTCTTCTTTTCCTTTGTTGTTGATTGCTCATCGTCCACAATGTATGTATTATGTATTATGTATCACATTTATATTCATTGCCTAATACGTAGTCCATACAGGGGATTTTCCTCTCAAAGATTGTTTCCCTCGATTACGTAGTAATAGTAATAATAGTGTATTCCCTTCATTATTTAAGAAATAAACTCGTGTTATTTATTACGAAACAACTTTTGGTTAAAAATTATGCTAATTATTGCACCGAAATCCATACATATAAGTATATTGAACATATGTAACAGACATAGCAGTTGTTGTTCTTGTAGCAGTAATAATAATAATAATAAAAATAATAGTAGTAGTAGTACTTGTTGTAATAGGACGTAGTAATTATTATAATGAAGATGACTTTTAATTATTATCATGATTATTATTCTTTTAATCCAGTTTTAAAACAAAGGCAAAGTTGTGGCTGTCAATTTATTACCATGAATTACCATGAAAGGAATGACAAGATGAATATAGTTGATTACTCTGATACTTCCCGTGGTTGTTGAAAGTTGGAATAAGACAATTCTCCACAATTTGTGTTTTTTTTTCGTATTTGTATAAATGTATTTTATGTACATGGGACATGTCTACAATGTTAAGGTAAAATGGAAAAAAGACATTTCAAGTTATATTATAATGTAGAATATATATTATACGTGCACGAGTTTGTGTTACATTGGTGTCTAGTGTCTAGAATCTGAAACTACTATCAAATTTATAGAAGAGAGAGGAGCTCTCTCATTTTGCCATTAGCGTATAATATACTTAGTGTATACCCATTTTGTACTGCTTTGTACATGTACATGTATATTTAAATTACTTTTTATGTTCATAAATAATTAAAAAGCCAACTAGCTTCCAGCTGCTAATTCAAAAGTATCATAAAGTTACAGCAGACTGCACATTGAGCTCAAGCTAGAAGGATAGGTGTAGGGATGGAGTTAAGGAGTTTCCAGTATCCAGGTATGTACATGAAAAGTACCTATGGAGTACATACCTATTACATACATAGTACATAGTACAGTAGATATCGTTATTATTATTGTACAAGAGAGTGTGTCAGTGTATGGTCGACAGCAAAAGAGAGAGAGAGTTTGTAATGGAGCTGGAGATGGGGGATAGAAAATGCTGCCATTTAAAATGTGGACTTGCATTGGATTAGTCAGGGAACAAATTTTCTTTTCCCGAATGAAAAACGAGAAGGGACATTTACCATTTGAGAAATGGAGGATTTCAGGGATAGAAATGAGTATGACTGGATGGCTGGCTGGCTTTGGTGCTTTTAGAATGAGAGACCTGTGTGTGGATTACTGTAGAGAATGAAAGCGAGAGAGAAAGAGCTGGACTGGATATAGAATATTATAGTAAAGAACGAGTAAGAGAGAGACGGAAACCGCAGAGCCGCACTACAGCAGGCATCCCATATTCTATCCAACACGAATAATAATAATAATAATAACAGTAATAATAATGAAGGTAATGATAACGATTACGTCTCTTACTTTTCTCTCTCTCTCTCTCTCTAGTTCTTTCTCGTTCTCGTTCTCACTCTTGGACGGTTTGCTCCTTGTTGGTTTCATTTCTATTTTCTACACGTGTAGCTTCATCTCTCTGGTCTCTGGTCGACTACATTTTATAATATTGTATAATATTCCATGTAAGTATTATGTGCACTTTGGACGTTAGAGGAAAATATCTGGCCATGTACTCCGTACTTATACTTATACTTACACTTACAGTGTATATTAGTTTGTACACTTAAACAGCTTCACATTACCACATGTGTATTATTGTTCTCTATCCGTAAAAAAGTTGGGCAGAAAGGCGTAAGTATCATCATCAAGTATCAAAAGTATCAAGTACAAAGATGAAGATGAAGAACCAGAATAAGAATAAGATGGAAAAAAAACCGGATACATACAATAAATATAGGTTGGGTAATACATAGTTTGTTGTTTATTGTATAGTCTAGTACAAGTAGAATACAGAATACCGGGTACTCACAATGTAATAGTAATAGTCATTCTCATATTTTATATAGCTTGTATTACCTTTGAAATTTGACATTGAATATTTACGAGGCGAAGGAGGATACTCAAGATAGATATTAGATATTATAATGTGTGTACGAATACAGTAGAAGCACATTGTACATTATACATTATACATCTTGAATCTCCAATCTCCATGTTCAAACTTTTCCCTCATTTTCTTCCATTCTTTTTCCTTCCATCCTTTTCATCTACCATCTACCTGAAGCCAAAAAATGTTCAAAGTACACATTTAAGATGAAGAAAACTGTCCATTATTATTACATTCTATTGCTTATTTTTTACCTCTCAGCTCTTTGCTCAGCTGTGGTTGGTTTTGGTTTTGACTTTGTATCTTGTATATAATCATCCTACATTGTTATTATTATTATTATTATTATTACTATACATTGTGTACCATAGTAATAATATCGTAGTTTGAAGTGTAGTGCTATCACTATTTCTCTCTACTTCATGGATACTTTAGACTTTTGGACATGAACATAAAGATGATGAAAAGCATGGAAATGGAAGGAGGAAGAACAAGAAAAGAAAAGAACGAAAGAAAAAAAATGCTCATCGAAATACTAATAGTAATAGGCAATATAGGTAATTGTATATTGTGTTGTGTAGCCAACTTTAGACTTTATAGAATTCCGTTGAAACATTTTTCTTGTGGTATGTCTAA
This sequence comes from Sminthurinus signatus, assembly GCA_019776565.1. NCBI lineage: Eukaryota > Metazoa > Arthropoda > Collembola > Symphypleona > Katiannidae > Sminthurinus > Sminthurinus signatus. The sequence goes on along the minus strand of JABASP010002919.1, from coordinate 1,230 downwards.
TGTCTAATGCCTAAGCAAGCTTGAGATCAGAGAAATGTACAGATGTATTAGATGTACTAAACAATGTATGTATGTATGTATGTATGTATGCCTAGACACATAATATACATGGAAATAGGATAATAATGTCTGCAATAATAATATAACATGTAACATGGTCTGTATACCCATTACAATTACACATAATACTTGTACTTGACTTGAAAAATGTACAATGAAGCAAGATGAAAATGGAGATGGACTCTCTCATTCCAGTCAGAGTTGTAGGTTATGTTACATTATAACATACTATGTACAATGCTTAGAGTACAGAGTATGAGGTGAAGAAGAGAGAAAAAATATTTAAAAGAAAAGTAATGGAAGAACTAAAGAAACATGATTATGGTTATGGAATATATTATATGAGACTCGAAGTACATATCTCTTAATATGTATGTGCTTTGAATGATGCTCTTTCTCTTTCTCTGTATTGTGGATGTGGATGTTGGATGTGTATACATTATTATAAAAATGTTTTTTTATTATTAAACGTTCAAGTATTGTATATGTGAGTGTGTGTGTGTGTGTGTGTGTGCACATAATGTTATACGTGATATGTAATAATATGAAATGAGGAGTTTTCAAACCACACACAACATCATGGCTCGTACAATTTATGGACTAAAGTAATTGTAATGCTCTTCTCGTTTATAGCGCTTTACAACACTATTCTAGCCACAAGCATTAAGATTAAGACTTGCATCTATAAGTTTTTGACTTTGACTCTGTCTTGTTCCCTCGCTACTCTTGTACTTTTGTAGAAACTATTGCTCTTGCTCATGCTCTTTACTCTTTACCTTCGTTCCCCAACTTTTGCTCATGAAATACTACATGTCTACTGCAATAGTACATGCATTTTAATGTAGACATGCATGTCTTTCTGAAACTTGATACATGTGTATCCTATATGCGTATTTCTCTCCATGCACGAATCATACATCATTCACAATTCACAATGTATCTTTGTGCATACTTAATATTTGTACAAAGTACATGCGTACACTTTTAATTCTTGTATATATATTTTATAAATGTTTAGATCTAGAATCCAGAATTCAGAACCTAGAATGTAGAATCTAGAGGTATTGAATTAAACTGTATACAAAAATTTTAATAGTTATAGCAATGTAATGTAATGTTTGCCTTACACGAGCCGAGTTTCTCAGCTCGAGTTCCTATATCCAAGAGAGC
>JABASP010002918.1:0-16882 GCA_019776565.1 Sminthurinus signatus | reverse complement strand
TGAGTTCGTTAAAGCCGTGTATTTTAACATTACGACATATGAGGGTTCGGCCGGGACCGGACCAAGTGGTTCACTAAAGCGAATAGTTCGTTACATCAGGGTTCACTATAATGAGGTTTTAGTGTATGTATATGTTGAGAACTGATGATATAAGAAAATGGGAGACGCTTAGAAGAAGAAGAAGGAAGTTTGAGATAAAATATTGTTCGGCAACTTTAAAAAAAAAACTGAACGTCATCATGTTATTCAAGCAGAGTAGCTGTGGTGAGTGCTCGCATCCATCTTTTGTATGTAAAATTGGACTCAGCTCTAAAGGAGGATGAAAAGAAAAAACAGGTGCAACAGAAATAAGATTATTATATTATTAGTTTTTCACGGAAACATGTGGATTTGTTTAATTTCAAACTCAAAAGTATCAGTACTTATTTTATGAGCTACTAACCTGAAAAAATAGACATGATTTTTAAACACTAATTTAAATACATGATCCTTTGTTATTTGGTCGTCTGCTGTGGGAGTTTCAACTCTATATCCAAGTAAAGGAAGGGAAGCCAACGGATTTGGATCCTAAAATATTTGAAATATATATATACATGCCATTTTGAAATAATTGAAGAAAAAAACATTAAAAATCACTAATACCTCTAGTATTACATAATATATATATGTATATATACAAAATAAAATAAAACACATAATAAACATAAAATGATTTCAAAACTTACATTAAACGATTTGTAGAAAAACAAACAGATATTTGAAAATACGACCCATAGACCTGTATAAGCAAAGAAACATTTTATATTATTGTCGATCCATTATACACGAAATTTTTGATTATAGCTTATGAAAGTAATAAGTAAAAACCATTAATCGAAAATCTTACATTGCCATCCTGGTGAGTTTTTAAATTTCCGTAACAGGAATCCTGAAATTGTACACTGCATACCACGGCAAAGCTCTGCGTGTGAACTATTGAACAATGTGAAACGAGTATAAATAGATTATTAGTAAACACATCACATCACAAATCAATATAATGAATACATAACAAAAAAGAGTCATTTTAGGGTATAAAACTTACATTGAAACATTTCGATGCCAGGATACATGGATTGTACTATTAGATCTGTGCCCAATTTGATTGCTAGTATTACGTATAGTATTATTGTTATTTTCTGTGGCGGAAGTGAGATTATTATGGGTTATTGGATCTTGAGAATTTAATAACAGCTCTTCCGATGAACAACCAATAGTCTTGAGAAAACTCGGATTTGGTTTTGCATTTTCAATAGCTTTTATCAAAGTCTCCAGCCATAAATTTTTATCCTATTTAAATTTAATTTAAAAAGTACATTATTTATTTATTGCTTGATTAATTACTAACTTTTCCATGTTTTAGTCAAGAATACGACTTATTTTTGCCATCCATAAAAATCCATACCCATATACACTGCACATGTATGATATGTATATGTATTACTTTGAAAAAAGCCCAGATGATGATCAAAAACTTACCCTTTCATTCAATCCGGCAAGGACCAGAACTTTGTCATGAGGAGTTATCATGGATATTGCATTGGGTATTGAGCCGAGCTGATGCTCAGATTCAAAGTTTTGTTGCAAATGAGTTTCAAATAATGGCACTATACCATGTAATCTGAACCCTGCAGCACTAGAAACACGTACTCCATAGACGATACAATCACGACACTTAAATGAAAATACAGGCAACAAAATAATTAATAGTGGCAATAATAGTTATAAACAACATTATGAAATACTTATATACTGTAAATACGTTGTAAATAATAAATTTTAGATGATCTAGATTGTGTAGCTAACTTACAAGGAAAAAGATTCGATTTTGAAGTCCTCGTTTTCTACTCATTTTCAATAAGATTCCCTGTCTCAAAAACATTCCGGGATTAATGGGAAATCCGGGCATTTCTCTAATAAGCTCTGCAATTTTAGCTCGAGATTCTAAATCACTCTGTATATTGTTAGCAATAGAAATCAAAGGATTCAAAATAATTTCAAGTCTGGTACAATGTTGTCGTATAGCTTCTGTTTCATATAAGCGGAAGACGGGTAAGACATCGTGCCAATAATAAAGGATTCTGTACAAGGGTTTTATTGCAAGAGCGGTGAGTGGAAGATAGTGATTGAAACTTTCCTCCTCGATAAGTTGTTCAAAACAATTAGGGAGTCCAACATTGAGGTAGTCTGTATATTTGGCTATAAATACATGAATAAATTATAAATATAATAATTGTCAAAACTAGAAACTAGAAGGTGCTTCAAATCCTCCCACTTTCCATAAATAAATAAAGAAGAGGTTTTTATACTATTTCTTTTGGTCTTTTTGTACTTACTCAAATGACTTTCAAAATGTTTCACGAGAGATGCAATCACTTGTACCCCATGTAGTCCAGCTTCCCAATGTTCCTTTTTGATTTCCATAAGGTTCTCCAGTGTATGTAATAAGACGCTGTTTGCCGTGAGTATGGATGCAAACTTACCAACTAATTTTAAATCTGAAGTAAATGTGCGATGCGTGCATAAAATTTCTTTACACATGTAATGCAACCAATCAGGATCTATACAAAATAAACACAAAGAAAAAAAAGAAGGGTACAATTAATAACAAAATAAATAAATAATAAAACTAATATAGCAGACGTACAACAGTGAAAATTATCGCGATGGAACATGTACGCATGCAGATCAAAAACTTAAGTAACGGGCAATAATTTATAAATCATAAATGTAATGCTATTTTTCTAATTTTTTAGCTATGTACAATCTACAATAAGAATTAAAAACCAAAGGACAAAGAATTACTTAAATTTTGATTACAAATCATAAAATGATTGATTGCACCAAAACTAACAACCGACTACTTAATAAATAAACTTTCTCACATGTAGACATACACTACGCACAACAATATAAATCCACTCCTGAACTGTGCTTCATATCTCCATACTTTACATAATATTACAACCACTTACAATTAGAGTATTAAACATAAATTACAAATACGTATAATATACAGTTTTCAAACTATAGAGAAACTCACCAAAATGCAAAAAAATGCTTTTTCAGAGCACTTTAGCAAAATTATCCTCGTGAGCAAGTATTTAACACAGAAGAAAAAAAAACATTTTATTTGAATAAGTAATAAGAAAAGTTTTGATTTTTTATCATTGTAATTTTATTGATTACGGGTTTTTAGTCAAAAAATTTTTTTGCCGTGTATTTTCATCTTTGTGTTTTCCTAAATGTTTTTTTTTTTCAGTTTATAATTTTTTTTATTGGCACAAAATTTCTTTTAGTTTCTCATGTACAGTACAATAATAATAATAACAACTATTATAATACTTTTCAAGAAAATTTTTGATGCACGTAGTAAGTTGTGTTTTATTCGTGTATATGTATCTGTTTATATATATATATATTTAAAATCTTACATGATGTATGTAAGATTATATAATCTTAGACTTCTTAGTCAGTTTTTTTTAACGTGTCTTCCCTTTTGTTTTATATCAAAGGAATAATATATAATGATTTAATACGGTGCTTGTTTAAATTGTGATTTTGTTATTATAAATATTCTAGGACTAATCGTTTAGAAAAGCATTTTTAACGATGATTGAGCGTATCAATTGCTATCATATCGATATATTATATATATAATATAAGCATGATAACATGAATTTCCGTCATTTTCCTTTTACTTCATCTTTCTGTTTGACTCAACAAAGTTGTTGAAACTATATATTTATATCTATATTAGTATTATTTTTGTGTAACTTTTTATGAATTATTATGTATTGATGTCTCTGTGTATCGTTACATAAAATACTCTCAAATTCCTCTTACAATAAGCACCCTTTTCCCTTTTCATAATTCATCATAAGCATTTTTTACAATGTCTCATTTTGACTAGAAAAATTACATAATAATTTTATATTAAATACATCATGTGTGCATGTCAGTTTTATAATGTTACTTCTCGATTCTTGATCGCTTTTGACTGTATACTGGTGATTATGTAATAATATGTAATATTAACGATAACAATTCGATGGAATTTTATAAATTACGATTTCACAAAGATTCTTATAATATTATATTATAGAACCAGGTTTTTCAATTTTCCACATAGAACACAAATGGTAATTGTTTTCGTACAATATAATAATATTTAAGTACTTTTTGTGCACAAGAGATCTGCATGCATATTTAGCATTTTTTCTAACATTGAAAAAAAAGAAGCTAAAAAGTCCTTTCACTTTCCATAGAGAAAGTAAATGAGTATAAAAGAAAAAATCGACATGAGAGAAGGTTTTTACAAAAGTGGATTTTAATTTTAGAGTTTCGAGGGAGGCAAAACAGCACTGTTTAATGACCTTTATATTTTTCAAATCTCTAAACTCAAATTCTGCTCTCGCCTTTGAAAAACCTCTACAGATAAGATATTACATGTTACATGTAATAGAACACAATGTTGCATAATCTGCCGTGTTTCTTGGAAGCTGCCAATACAAACTGTAAACTGTACAATATAGTATACAGAGTAAAGGAAAATTGTTTGGAAGATAAATATTTTAATAATCTTGTGCGTTGATTTAAATACACAACGTGCACATTAATTAAAAGGTCTAGATAAAAACAATAAACTTTTGAGTCAAATTTCTACGAAACGAGTTTTGATGAACTACATAATATTATATGACTCAAAGTTTTCATGTACATACATATGATTCATAATAATAGTAATGATACTAATAATAATATTATCTCCATCCTATATTAATAATAATAATAAATGTGAATGAAGTAAGAAGTAGAAAGTAGTAGCATTATTGTTATACATAATACATATATACATACGTACGTGACGTATGTATAATTTATAATTCTATAAAAGTGTGCAATAAGGGAACTATTATTGCGTGATGTTGTGTGTATTGTGTGTATCTAGTATTTAGTATCTACCATTAAATATTATACGATGTGAAGAGAACACAACGCAAATTGTAATAATGAAGATCATAAAATGTGGCTCTCATGGATTTGTGTATTGAAAAGTTATTATTACTCTCAAAAGTCATGAGTTAATATCAGTCTTGAAAAATAAATACTGGTAACATTATTCTTGTAATGTTTTTTTGCAAATTGTTTTTTTTTTGTAGAAAAAAATAAATAAATAAATAAAAAATAAAGTATGAATATATATATAGAAAACCGAGACAAAAAGGTTACACACCACCGCAACACCCACATTGAAAAAATACTTTTAATTTTTGGGGGATAGGCCATTTTTTTATGGAAGAAGTTTGACCACCAAATACATAATAATATATTACATAATATTGTAGAAAAAATGAAGAATTTATGAATAGAATCAGTTGCGGGTGGCGGTGGTTTGTAAGTAAGACAAATAATCTGGACATACATATAATCAGAAATGAAAGTTAAAATGAATAATGAAAAATTTTGATGACTGAAACAACAAACAAAGAAAATAATATTATTATTATTGTTTCCATTCTTGGTCTACCTATCTCATCATACCTAGGAAGATTTAACCTAATTAAAAAAAATCATAGGAAAAAAATAATAATGAAGCCAAATAAAAAAAGAAGAAGAAAACAATGGTTTTCATTCATGACTCCAACTAACATAAATATAAGACAAAATCAGTATATACATATATATACTGTACCTAATACTTAATATAATGCTAGTGTTGAATGAAATGTTTTCCAGATTGAATGTTCTAAGTTTTTCTTGTTGTTTTTTTTTTTTCAAAGAAACGACACGTAATTATTCGTCTTACCAAAAAACTCACAAATCCACCCACAGCCAACGTAATTAAGTCTTTTGTATTTGAGAAAAAGACATGTGAGAGAAAACAGAGAAAAAATACAAATTTTCATATACATTGTCTCCTTTCTCAATAAGTACATAATATATATAATATATATATATTTGAAATAAATATATGTTAAGATAATATAATACAGTAGATATCCTCATTAGATTTTCTACATTATTATTAGTAATATATATGTATATTTAATATAGAGTATATATATTATATGCATTAAATATATTGTATTGACACTTGGAACAATATGTTAAAAATTGATAAACTTCTTTAAAGTTTTGAGATCACCGATCACCGACCCCCCGTTTCGTTATTACATACATACAGGATTTTTTTTAATGTGGTTGATGTTGATGGTGGTGCTGATGCGGAAGTAACCCATTACGATATTCCCATGAGTGTAGCCAAAACATCTCTGAATCAAAATGAAATGACAATCCTCATATAATATATAGCATAAAGGTGTTACGTAAACGTTATTGCATTTAATACATCAGAGATACACAACAACATACATACTAGTTACCTTTTATATTGTGGTAAATAGTGAATAGACTCATTTTATTATTCAGTGACTGAAGACACTGATACAGAAACAAAAGGGTGAAAGTGTTTCAAAGTGTGCAAAAAAAAAAAAAACTGCGAGAAGAGAGAGAAAAATAAAAGAGAAAGTTAGAAAGTGAACTGAAAAAAAACCTATGTTTATCCAGCCTCTTGTGTAAGCCTCGAGTATATGGAAGGTGTGTGTGGAAGGGTTTGTATTCAAATGAAATCACACTAAAATCTGTTTCGAGTTTTAACCGATTTCCATCATATTGACATATTTATATTGTATCTCTCGTTTTACTTTTGAGTATTATAAGTATCATTGATTTTATGTGTTGCATAATATAAAATGAGTACAGATGTCATTTACTCAAAAGTATATATATATGGGGAAAGTGTAATCATTTATGTATTATATTATAGTCTATATCATTTATAGTCCAACTACATGTTCAAATAAGCATGGAGACACTCACGTATAAAATATAATATTATTATGACACTGAAAATCTTTCCTGTTGACTATATACTACACATATAGTTTATTTAATAATTATTATGAATATGATTTAAAGGGAAAACTCGATTCAAATTTCCAACTTTTTGATTCATTTTAATGTATTCTAATTTTTAATATTTAATATATTTATATTGTACTCGAAAACCACACAACATCAGTATATAATTAAATTTTATATTATATATATAGTATTATATTCAAATATAACTATTTTATATTATAATACACTGCGAGCTATATAATATTTTATTATGAGTATAAATATTTTCTTTCTTTTCTATTTTTTTTTACTGAATTGGTTCGTTGTGATTTGGTATGTATAAGAGGGTTACTACTACTATGTGGTAGCGAGATCTAAAGTTTTTTGCACGTTAAAATACTGTGAACGGTCATAAAATATATAGGACAAAACGGACTTTTTTTATATCCTATAAAAATACATTGTTTATAATGTATTGAAACATTTACAGTAAGAAAATTCACGCTGTACATTATACACATTATTTCTGTATATATATGTTTATGTACAATATCGTAATAATAAAAATTATTATTATTATTACTTTGAATTTTAAAATTTAAGAGTAACTAATGGAAAATATGGCTTTATTTACATCATTAAAGGTTCTACCAGTATTTAATAGCTTAGTTCTAAGTTCTAATGAAATACTATTTAAATATATGGGACGTACGTATTAAGTATTAAAAGAGATGAACAGAGAGAATATATCCTATTTAACTATGAGTATACTTGATATATATACTTGCGATACCCAGCGGAAAATACTGTGTACCGGTATAGTAAATCCGTGGTAATGAGAGAGAGAGAGATAGAGTGAGAGACAAAGAGAGGTAACAAGGAATTTGTAGGAAAAAGTGTTTTTTTTTTTTTTAATTTTGAAGTACATAATATATGAATTGTACTCATTTCTATAATTGAACACGTTTAAAACTACCATTCAGAGGTTAGAAGTAAATATATAAAATATATGTATATAATATTATATTATCATGCACCTTGTACAAAGTCTCTGTGGTTAAAAAATGGAACATATCTAAATTCTACATCTATGTTTGTCAGTTGTAGTAGTGTGTACACACGGTAGCAACTGCTGAGACTTCATATAATAATATATATATATATGTCATCCATGTCTCACGTCTCACAAGTTATACTTCCAAGTCTATAATATTATGTTATATGTGGATACACATTTATATAAAGGTACAGTATTACTATATAATATAATAGTGTTTACGTAAGTTGTCTATAATGTATAAATCTAACAAATAACCAGTTCATGTCCAGAGCAGAATTTTTAACTAATTATCTCAAGTTGTTGTTTGCTAAATGTTTATATCCATATGCAGCCTCATTGTTAACAACTTTGATGAATAAATGTAGTATCATAATTAATAATACAATATAATAGTATGTATCCACTACATACAGACTATTTCAATAAATTCTAAATCCAAAAATTTTATAATCTATACTTTTATGAGATTCATGTTTTCATACATTTCCTCAATGTAACCCAAAATAACTATATATTTTTATACTATTTTACTTGAAATCTAGCTAATATTTTAACAGTTTATCTTTCTAAAAGTAGTCTTTTCAAACCTGTACTTAAGTGTCTCAAACATTCTTTGTTATTTTCTGAGATTCTATTTTATTCCCAAATGTTAAAGGAATGAGCTAGAATGTCAAAATCGTCAATAAGAATTCCTTCTTTTTTTTATGGTTCCTCAAAAACTATTTTGCCGTTCCTTACAGTTAAGCTAACTTCCACTCGATGCCTTTGACTCGTAGTTGTTGTATCATCACAATCACGTTCATGAGTAGCTCCAAAAGTATCTTCATCCTCTTCATCATCATCCTTTGTCACAACAATTTCAGATCTGAGCTCTACAGGTAAATTCACATTTTCTACTTCATCATCTACAAAATCCTCCACCTCCTCATTATTTATCTCATCTAAATCATTCAGAGTTGCGGAGCTATCCGCAAGTTCTGATGTCAATGTCACAAGAGGAGCATTAAGAGAACCAGACAAGTCTTCTGATGTTTCTTGTGTATTATTTAAATTCCTCATACATGGGAATCCTAAATCATCTACTGGACTCAAACTAGTTGCTTCTTCTAATTTTTTCCTCAAACCAGATTCAATTTTTTCTATAAATTGACTTGTAGATTCTGTTTCCTCAGAGGAATGTGTCCTTTCAGAAATTCTGGACAAAGTTCGTGGAAACCCAGAAATAGTTCCAGCCCCCATATTTAAATTTAAAAATAATGGTGCTTCTGGACTTTCACTATGCTCACTCAATGTATCAGAATTTCGAGATTCAACTACATCATACAAGGGATCTGGAGGATCCGGCAGGGAGTCCGAACTAGATTGCTTACTCAGTGAATCTCCTCCAAAGGAACCTAGAGTTGAGGCTGAAGCCAAGGGAGGAGGAGGAGTAGGAGTTGATATTTGTGCCATAAGGATGACAGCTGGTGAGGGTTCTTCCATGATTGGAGGAGGAATATTAGCTTCATCTGATACGGAGCTTTTTCTTGGTGGTATTGCTGGTTTATTATTAGTAGTAATATCCTCATCATCTTGGATTGAAAATGTTCGACTGAGTTGTAGACGACGGCTAGATAACTGATTCGTCAATTCTAATGAAGCATTTTCAATGACAGTAGTTAATGAGTCTGTCGTTGAAGTTTGTTCCATTTCTGCACTAGATCGACGACGATTATAGGAACCTCTTCGAGAGGGATAGTTAAATTGAAGTATATCTGCTGGGGGTGGGGGGTATCTTGGAGTTTCACAATTATATTCTAAATCTGAATCAGGTAAAGGAGGGAGGGGGAAATCATCTAAACTAGCAGTAGAATCTTTCCTGAGTTTTCTAAAAAGTAATTCAAGTGGTTTTTCTTCAATTGGAGGTTTGTTTGTTGATTTTGTTGTTGTTGTCATATTACTACTACTTGGAGGAAATTCAGGATATTTTTCACCAATGAAATCTTCTGGTGTCATTGTTTTATCATCTTCATCTTTTAAATCACTATTATTGTCTTCTTCTTCAACAGGAACGGGTTGTTGTTGTAGATTTAATTGTTTTTCTATTTCAATGGCATCTTTTACAAGATCTAATTGATTAGTTAAAATTTGATTTCCGTTCAATTCTTCCATTTCTTCTTCTTCATTTATTTTATTGTCTTGATCTTCTTTACAAAATGTTGCAAACATATTATTATTATTACTACTACTACTACTATTATTTCCTGGTTCATTTGTACCTCCTCCCTCTGCACATACATTCTCATCCTCAACATCATCCTCTTCTTCTTCATATGCTTTTTCACCTTCACTAGAGATTTCATCCTTCCCATCACTTTCTTCTTTATCCTCACATGGTTCATCTTCTTCTAAAATTTCAGACATTTTATCTGTATCCATATCATTGGAATCAACACTTTTCAAATCTTGTTTATCAATTTGAATATCATTATCATCCTCATCCTTTCGACTATGACCAGTTTCTTCTTCCGTGTCTTCTTCGACAATGGTATCAATATCAGTAGTAAAATTTCCATTTATTCCAGAACCATCAAGTGTAGCTTGATTTAAATCTTTGACGAATTCCACATTTACACTTTTCATTATGTCTTGAAGAAGATCAGCAGCAGCAGTTTCAACCTGTTCACGATCATTTGATACTACTAGAGTAGAATCCGCACTAGTAGTAGTACCTGTAGTTGTTGTTGTAGCTTGACCCTGAAGAATACCATGGATTTTATTTTGTTTCTGTTGTTGTTGTCTTTTGATGGTAGCAAATGAAAATGGATCTACATCATCCCATACTGGATGATCTAAAGTATCATCTCGGAAACTATAATTTGTTACTGGAGGTAAATCCGTCATGGAACAAAAAATCAAGCGTTTTAATTGTTGGGATGTAGACGTAGAATCAGCAGTAGTTCCACCATATGACTTGGATTTAGATAAAGATTCATGATGATGATACAAATTTGATGTACTTCCTGGAGATGATGACGTTGATTCTAAATCAATTCGCCGACGAAGTAAATATGGAACATCAACTTCTTCAAAATGAATTTTAGATGAAGATTTTGGGACACCATTTGAAGAAGAGGATTTAGATACATTTCCAGTGCTACCACCCGTTGTACGACCTGGTTTTCTTTCTGTACTACTCCTTTTCAATCCATGATTTGTTGGTTTATTCATTGTATCAAATGCTCCTTCAGATTTTGTTTTCCTTACTAAATTTTTCCTACTATTTTTAATAGTAGTAGTAGTTGTAGCAACAGTAGTGATACCACTACTACCCCCACCAATACTAATATTACTACCAGTATTTTCAACAACAGTTGTTGGTAGTTGTTGTTCCGATTCATGTGAATCTTCAATAAGTGGTTCCAGTTCAAAAGATTTGGATACAAGGATTTCATTAGGTGGAACATGATAACCTGCACCTCGTCCATTCATTGCTGTTGTATTACTTTTTTGCTGAGTGGTACTAGTTGTTGTAGAAGTTATATGAAAACTACTACTACTGTTAGTAGAAGTGTATTCCATTTTTTCTCGTAATTTTATTTCTTGATTCAATTTTATATTTCCTTGTATTTGATCCTCTATATCAACATCTGTATTATTTTCATGAAAAGGTAGTCGTTGCTGTTTTTGATTATTATTATTACTATGTTGCTGTAAAAGATCTGGAGGAAGATTAGCAACAGCTGGTTTGGTGTAATTAGAACTACTACTATTATCCTTATTTACTGTAGAGCATGTTACGATTTCCGGAGAAGGAGCTACATATTTCTTTTTACTACTACTACTACTACTACCACCACCACCACTACTAGAAGTAGTGATACGTGTAGAATTAGCAGTAGTAGTACTACTACCACTAGGAACAGTAGTAGCAACAACAATTGTTTTTTTAGGTGGAGGGAAAATTGGAGGTTTTATAACAGAAACGTCAACTTCGATAGGATTACTATACGTTTTTCTAGCAGAAGGGTGTGTGCCACTTTTATTATTATTATTATTAATATTATTGTTAGAGGAATGTTCTTTGGAACCAAGTGGATTACTCACTGTACAACTAAGGATATCTTTGGATTTATGATTTCTGTTATTCACAACAGAATCCCTATTACGATTACTTAAAGAATATGGAATGATTTCACTCTCCAATTTATCAATAACCTCCATTTTCTTTTTCATTTTACGTTTAAAACTTCCACTGGTACTAATTGCACCAGTCTCTAACCAAATACCTGCCTCTTCAATTAACTGTTCCTCTGATTTCAAATTTAAAACTCTTTTAACTTTTTCCTCAGGTTTTTTAGGAGGAGCTAGAGCAGGAGGGGTGACTGAAATGTTAGATGGTGTATTAATGGTAGGAGTTGTATTATTACAAGTAGTGGTCATTATTGTAGTAAGAGCCGGAGCAGAAGGTGACAATGGAAGGATGGATGAGGAAGGAAGGGGTGGAACTAATAATGTAGGTGACAGTGGATCCTCAAAATCCTCATAAAATGATTCCTTTTGATGTATTAAGCGTCTACGTAAACCACTAGCAGTCGTGCCACCACTACCAGAAATCTCATCAACTCTCTCATTACTCACGAGTAAATCATAACTACCCTGACTAGTGGTTTCATCCCCTGGTCTATGAAATTCATCATCTGTGACCTTTTTCCTAGGTAATTTATCCTTTCGTCTCGGAATTGTAAAATAATTAACTTCATCATCATCCTCTGAAATTGAAATTTCAGAACGAACCGTCAAGCTCTTTGATCTTTGTTTACGAGTTCTACGTATGATTTCTTTAGGTTGTTGTAATGTTTGTGTGGAAATCATGGGTTGGGACTCGAAAATTTTTAATTTTTTCTCTACATTTTTGTAGGTGGTAACAGGAAACTCATTTTGCCCAAATGAACCAAATAATTTTATATTGTTATCAGTACTTAATGACTCGTCTGACAACTTTTCATCATCAAAATATTCTACGGGAGACTTTTCACACTGACCTTGTGGAGGATACATAGCTGGAGCTGGAACCTGGCGAACAGAGGGTAAGGGTGCGTTACCGAACGAATTAGGAACATATCTCTGGGGTGACGTGTGGTGCCTGTTAAAAAGTTGGAGAAAAAAAAAACCATGTACATTTATAATCCAAGTTAGCAAAGTATGATATTCTATTCTATATTCTATAATATACATGAGAAACACGTTTATCTGTAATCCTTTTCATATTGATTTTAAAATAATACTACAATATATACTAATCATGTTAAAAGCATGAAAAGTATGCATGTGTTTTTCTTTTGTTTCTCGTCTCGTTTTATTTTTCAACTACCCAGGAATGGGTGAATGAAAATGATAATTAAAATGATTATAGTACTACAGAGTTTCGTAGGTATAATATATATAATACATAAGTACTATGATGTAAATATTAAATACACATTCATTTCTAATATATATTATATATATCATTATATTCTTGTGTATAAAGACAAATTATAAATACTAAATACATACTGCGACATGGTATATACATATCTACTACAATATGAGATTTTGGTGCATTATAATTATGTACTTATATACATAAAATGTTGAACTTACGAAGACGTAACAGAAGTTCCCGGAGAAAGTGTGTCTTGTTGGGAATCCTGTGAGCGTATCTCAGGCGAATCAGGGTATTCCTGTAAATGTTTCATTAGTTGAGTCATAAGGTTATATCATGAGTTTAATCTGTATGTATTATAGTCATTTAAATCCACACGTTTCATATAATACAGAATACAGTATGTACATTCACATATTTGTAATGCAATACATATTAATGCCTGCCTGTTTGTAGTAGTATACATTGATTTTTCTTTCTCTTTCTCTCTCTCTTTCATAGTCCATACCTCTGTGTCTCTCTACTTACAACCTGCTACCTGGTAAGTTGTGTGTTTCATTTTTGCATAGTTGAATAAAGCTCATGTCTCATACTAAACTAAAGGGTGTAACTATATTACCTATATCCTACATGTATAAAAAGTGTGTATATTATATCTGGACTCCAATTACAACTAGTACAACTCAAGCATTTGTTATTTCTCACCAAAACCTATCTTTACACACGTACAAATATTATAGCCTTTAGCCATTCTCATACTATGTATCTCATAAAGTTTTAGTGGTAGCTGTACACTCTATCTATATGCAAAGTGATATATACGTAATATATAATATACACCCGTGTTTTTACTTTCTCTTTCATTTTGCCCATAAGTAAATAAATAAAGAGTTTTGAGTTAGTGATGATAGTTGATTCGTACAAGTTACCTCAGAGGTCTCTAAAATTTTAAAACGGTAATGTTCCATTGTCCATTACCACCAGTTTCCTCTTTAATTCTACCTAATTCTATACACCTACAAAATTTGTCCGTTTTACGGACAAATGTAATACTAGTTTATGATACATTATTATACGTGTGCAAATCCACTGATTCATAAGAATAATTTTATTACACAGTACACAGTATACATTGTACATAGGTATACATAGGAATGGAGATGTATTTAACTCTATCTGTGACCGAAATAGAGTACAAGAGTTTTATAAAATATTGACCGAGTTGCTTCGTCCAATGTACATGTCATATACGTTTTGTAGTCTCTAAAATCTAACAAACCGTGAATCTAGTAGAAACTAGAAACCATACTAATATGTCGGTAGGTGCATATAACTAGTAACTAGGATATTGAATACGATTGTGTGAGAACCACATAATATTATACGGATGTATGTACATATGTACATTATTAAATCGCATGTGTTCTACTTTCATATAAAAGCAGAATGTCGTAATAAAGTATATATATTGAATATTCTACTACTACTATCTACAAAAAGATCCTCAGAGGATAATATATATTATACGTAAGTAAGTTATTACCATATTTGGATACATTTTATCCACCAAAACTTGATCCATTGGCAGATTGGCGGAAGCAGCAGACATCATAGCCGGCGACGAACAGGATGTACTTACGCCAGAGTGGTGCCCTCCTGAAACCGTGGCAGATGACATAACATTGTGGGTGCTTCGGAAAGAAGCAGACCTACTGTAAATCCAACATAGTAAAATACATAATACAAAATTCAATATTATGATTCAATATTGTGATTACAATGCAGATTTCTTTTTTAGTTTCATTTTTTTTCCATAGACACATTTTTTTATAACTTTATATACTTTCGAATAAAAGTAAAACCCACGATATGGAAAACTATATAAATGTAGAAAATCAAAAATATTGTTTGTTCTTTTACCTTTGAAATGCAGAAGAACCACCACCCATAGGACCAGCCCCACGTTTTACAAAATTCTCCCGTACAAAATTGATCATTTGTTTTTGCGTCCGACCAGAGTACCTGTATGAATGATTTTAGTGAAAGTTATAGATATATAGTGGTGTATGGATACTGCTGTTTTTTAATAATCTACAAGTCTTACACTTTTTAATAATATGTGTAGTAAGAAAAAAAGATTTAAACTGTATTTAAATTTATTTTAATTTACCTAAAACTTGATCCCCTTGAAGACAATAATCCTTTTGAGCGACCAGAAGGAGCACCTAGAGTTGGAGCCTTTTCACATCTAAAAAAGGCATGATGTTCGACACATTTTTTCCAGAAACTTTTACATTCATTCCTAGTTTCAAACGAAAATTCCACTTGTTCCGGCTAAAAACAAATTTTAAAAATACACACCAAATTAAAAATGACAAATACATAATATGATACATGTCAATAACAAATTGTTCATTAGGATATTTTAAAGTGTAGAGATGATATTTAGAGATGACTTTGTATATATTACATTAATAAACAATAAACACTACATGTAGTCGTATTTCAATAAGATTTTCTATTATATTAAAATGCATGAGCGTAGTATTATATATAATGTAGGGTTTTAGGTTTTAGTAATGTGTTGTTTAAGTTAATATATATTAAAATATCACCTCCGTGTTCTACGCAACAAAGACAGACATACAATAAAAAATTAAGATATTGGCGTAGAAGCACAAAATACATAATATATATATTTATATACATATATTTATATGCAATAATAATAATTATGAATGTTATACACCACCACCATCACCATTAAAACGCACAATTACATTGTACAATATAAAAGAAAATGAAACAAAAAAAAGCATACGGTAAAACTACATTATAAATTCAACTGAGCTATATATTGTGGCAAACAATAACTAATAAATAAATACATGATAATATATACAAAAAACTATATAATATTATAAGACAGCTACAAAGTACAATATATTTCTTAATACTTAATGCTATTACATTTTTCATAAATTGTAATAAAAATAAATGAAAAACTTACATATCCTTCAGAATGTAGCTTCAGAATGAACCTTTTTCTTTTGAAGCTCAGCTTACGAATTTTGGCCCATGAGAATGTATTGATTTTGGTAAAATTTTGGAATATTACAATTCCCAAATGGCACACTGATAAATTTAATGGGACCCCTTCTTCATCCTTTGCCTGTAAAAAAATAAGTTGAAAATTAGCATAAAATTTAAAATTATGTCAACCCCTATACTTTTACTAGTATTACGTATTACATGTATTGTTAATTATTATGTTCAAATTTTCAAAATTCAAAAACAAAATAAAGAAGAATTGTATGCTAGTATTACTGGATGCATTTTAATTCCGTATAATTCTGTTCTTCTTGCTGTTTCGAGCAAGTGTAGATCAGCTTCAGCTGGACTTTGGCCTATATCTGTAAATCAAAATAATTCATGAAATGTTCATATAATCATAATCAGTGAATGACTAT
>JABASP010002917.1:0-16885 GCA_019776565.1 Sminthurinus signatus | reverse complement strand
TAATTGGAAGTATTTTAAAAAAATTAATTAAATTTGAATTTATGTATAAAGACATATAGGGCGGGAAACTTCTACGTTGAATTTCTCAGCAAATAAGTTTACTCCAGATCCGCCACTTATACTTTTCTTGTCTCATATATTATGCAAACAACAAGTTTTTATGCTTGTACAACTTTAGCTGTACGCTGTATGTATTTATGCTTGTACAACTTTAGCTGTACGCTGTATGTATTTATGCAGTATGCAGTACGCAGTACATGACTTTTAGTATGCACAACTTAGTATATACTGCACAACTGAATATTGAATACTGAATGAGACAGCCCATGGAGCTGCGAAGTGAAAACTCCTGTGTAAATATCATAAATATCCCATAAATACTAAATACCGTGTGCCATGAAAAAAAGGACTTTTAATCCCACGTATTTATAAAAGACAGAGTTAATTTACAATTTACAGTTACAGTTGTTGAGAGTTTGGGGATTTGTCTTGTTTTGTTATTAAATTGTCCACTTGCACGTCTTTTGTATATTGTATAAATGCATATTTAATATTTAATATGCATTTCACATTTTGACAGAAGGTACCATTTGTTTTGTATGGTATTTTTTCTCTACAAAATGATTTGAATAATTTCTGCAGAGAGCACAATAAATTGTATTAATCACTCATCTTATGCTTATAACATTTTAGGGGGTAATTTCATTATCATTATTTCATATATTTTTCATGGGAGTGATTTCGTGGACAGTTTAGCTGTATGTGTAATGTGTGGAGTTCTCGACTTTTAACTTTTAACTCTTAGATCACAGACAACCGAATCAACTCTATTCTGAATCAAGGAACAAAAGAATTACAAAATTCAAAATTTAAAGTATTTGGGTTAGTTTAACATTTGATTTAGATTTTAGATGTACCGAGAAACTATAATCTATACTCTGTATTCTAGATTCTAGATTCTAGAGGACACTCAAAAAAGTTTAACCGTGTGATGAAACTGAAAAATAAAATCGATTCGTAGTCCGGACATGACAAAGGAAGGATTTTAGATTTGATAAATTCACCAGGTTCATAATGGGTACTGTCTATTGGGGTTTTAAAATACAAAGGCTTATGCAAATTAATAGGAATTTAATAATAATTAGTAATTTACTTGGACATTGGTGTCGATGTTCAGATATATAAGATATAAGAAAGGGGACGAGACTGTGAAAAACTGTTTGGGAGCTCGCTGCTTTTATACTCCGTGTTTGTTTGTTTACAAAATACAAAATGTAAATGGGGCTGAAAATCGTCCATTGTCTATTGAATTTAAAGTCATTGTATGTGTAATAATGCGTTTGAATTCAAATTGTTTTGATGCACAATAAACAATAAATGAGTGAAAACATTGACAAATAAATACTCAAGTAGAAATATTCATTTTTCAATTAAATGCCTGCTTAAAGTATTAATCATAAGTAACAAGCTACAAGTAATGACAACTTGAGACTTGAGAGTGAATGGTAAATAAAGAGCTCCGCCTTCAACTTGAGCCAATCAAAAATCAAATGACCGAGTATAACGAGTCATGATACTATCGTAAGAAAAGAGAATAAAGTATGAATTACTTTTGAAAGTATAAATCATTCTGTATTCTGTCTCAAGTCTCAAGGTTGTTCTACAATTTATCTATAAATTTAACATTAAGTAAAATGTACTTAGTTTTAAAGTGCTGATGCTTTTTGAAATACTCTGTACTTTATACTTTATATTTTATGTTTGGAATTTGATACTTAATGTTAGATACGAGTGTTTTAATATATTATACATTTCCTATTTAGTCCTCGTCAAGATTTAATACGACTGGAGTAATTTTTTATTTTTTGTACACAGCACAGATTAAAAGAGAGTATTACACGATGAATGATGAATCTCTATAGGATCTTTGGAACGATTAGTAACAAAAACACGAACTTTGTCATCGTCATCTTCATCATCAGCATCATCTCCTCCCCAAATTAATCTGAATATCACGTTTTCACGTCATTTCATGATCATGCTGTACACATTACACATCCTACACATTTTCATACTTTATACTTACTCGTCTTCTCTGTTCTGATTAATAGTGAATATTGAATATTGAAAATGTACGTCTATACCTTTTCTTTCAAAGCTATTATAGCTATAAACTATTATAAAGTATGAATAAAATATTATGGAATATTTACTAAACACTTGTAATTTTGTAGATGCGAATCAAATTCAGAGTAAAAATTTTCCACTAATTTATATTCGCAAATGGCAATAATATTTTCTGACGTAAACATCTATAAGAGTAATACGATTTGTTTGTTTTTAATTAATAAAAACATTAAAATTAAGTAGACTGGGAAAGAGTAATAATTATTATTTCTGGATACTTTTTTAAAGTTTTTTAAAACAGTAAATAATAGTGAATTATGACCAAGTTCAATGTCAAATATCAAATATGCTCATCAACATTCAACATCTAGAAAAGCTATAGACTCCAGAATCCAGACATTCCAAATGAAAACATAAATCGAGAGAGACGAAGGTTAAAGTTATGAATTATGATTATTTAGACACTTCATATAATATTCTTCCGTACAAAAATGTAGAATATGTCACCATAAAATATCATGAAAACTGAACAAACTGGAATAAAACTGAAGAAGAAAAAACGTTTTTGTCGCATTGTGTATTGTGTTGCCCTCTGCAGTTCTAAAGCGTCTTTTTGCGCGACGGAGAGGATTTGAAATTCAAAAATTTTCAAAGTAAAAAAAACTGATTATGGTTTTTTTTATTCTTAGATTTTTAGAACTGTTTGTATTTTACTAATTTTAATCGTGTATACTAAAGTTTCATTGTATTTATTGTGTTCTATCAGAAAGTGGAATTAGTTTTGTACAAAATCCTCATCATCTTTTTAACTGACAGCTCAACTTGTTAACTTTAATTACTATTTTGTATTTACGTCGTTTGGATGTTTTGGGTTTTACAAAAAAACCAAGACTTGAAACAAAAGATTTAAATTGTAGTCAGTTTTTGATACAGCTTTTTACACCAAACTATGTAATTAACTTTATTACTGTGATAACTAATTTTAAGTTGATTAATTAAGTATTTATTGATCCGTTTAGAACATTATAAAACATTTGTCTGGTTTAATTATAATTAAATAGTGGATTGTGATTAAAGTGATAAAAGTGACAAGAATATAATATATGGCACAAAACCTGTGGTAAAGATAGTTATTATAATTTAGTGTATTTAACTTGACATCACATTCACCCTCAAGAATAATACATCATTGTCAATTATAATCATCAGTCCTCTGTATTCTGTATCCTGTGACCTGTGACATCAAAAATCAAAAGTATACATGACATATGACATGTAAAGAGTAGAAGAAAATGATTATTAGAAATTACTGGGATTCTTGGACAGGCTCTTCAATCTCTCCTTACATCGATTTCAATGGGTATGAAACAACAAACATGCAATATTTATACTAATTATTATTTAATTTAAGTTTTATCAGTTACTTATTCTCTTATTCATTTGCCATTATAAGAATTAGGAATAGAATGTCAAAACCTCAACTCGTGAAAAGTACACTCATAGCATTTTTATTTTTTTACAAGTTAGATTTTACGAGTTCCTTCACACATTACAAAATTACAAATCCAGAGACGCAAATTCGTAGATTAATTACAAATCAATGATTTTGGTATAAATAGATTTACTTTTACGTATTTGTTTTTTATTTCTTATTTCTGAGAATATCAAAACATTCCTATACGCAGATTTACACACGTGTAAGACTGAGGTGTCTTTGATCTTTAGACAAAACACCTAAATATAATTTTCAACATCATTATATTGACACAGTAATGTACTAGACAATTAGATAGCTTTTAAATGTTTTTTTAAGATTTATAAATACTTAGAACATGATTAGAACATAGTTCACATGTTAAAATTACAAAGGTTGTTTTGCCTGATTTTTTTGTGTAAATATTTTATAGTGCGTGTTAAATGTTAAATCTTGAAGCTTCTTTGTAATTATTGATAATTGCAATTATATGTTATATCAATTGATATAACATACTTATGTTTTCAAAAGAAATTACTTTTAATAATATGTTTCTCTTTTATTTCTACATGATCATAGATCATAGATGTTTTGGTGTTTTTGCTATATCCATTTGTTTACTTACTTATGTTGTGTTTTAATGTTTAATGTAAACTTTACGAACCGACAGATAAATATTATTATGTATTAAGTGCGTCTCTATATAAATTTTGTATTTTTGTTTATACAACTAATCTAATGGTACACAGACAGTGTCATGAATAGTACAATAGGTAATAGGTCATAGATATGAACATTCAAGGCTAATACCTTTTTTTAAACAGCGTATTATGTCCAAATGTGATTAAACAATGCAATTTGAAAATGTCATTGTACTAATTTTTAGTTTTTTTTAAACAATGAAGTACATGACTCGTGGATTCTATTCAATGTCTCATGTCGCACATCATCTGTCACCTGTCACAATACACAATGTAAAGGTATAGGTATCAATGATGATAAAATCAAAATTAATAGGCCAATAATTATACAAGAAATTTACTTGGCTGATCACAGAATCATATGTAATTATAAATTATAATATGCAATATTAGATCATAAATTAGTATAAAATACAGAAAATCAATCTTTCTTTTCTATTTTTCTAGTTGTGGTAAAATTTAGAGTTTAGTAAGTCACATTTTTATCAAAAAAGCATACTAGTACATATTTTATTTTAATTACAAGGATTTAGTATACAGTTTACATAGATTCAAGTATCATTCATGGATATTAAAATAATATTCATTTGATCAAAAGAAAAACAAGAAAAAGAGCATTGGCTTTTATTAATCCATTCTAATTTTAATTTTACTCCATGCGTTTACTATAAACTATAATCTACTCAATACTCAAACAACGACAGCAATTGTACTTTAGAATGAATGTATAATAATAATATTAATATGTAGAACGAGATCAAAGGTTAAGTTTTGAAACAACGGCAACCATTTTTTTTATCCATATTCCGTATTTACAATCCACACGCTATAATATAATTTAAATACATCTACATAATTGTTATTAATTGCTGCAGAATAATCATTATCAAAACTTGTTCAATTTTTTTTAGGACAAGAAGTTTTTCCAAATCCTATGAACAAGAGTTGTGTTGTGTGTAGATTTGTGGATTGTGAATATGTACGTCGTACGTTGGTCATTTATCGTTTGTATACTAAAGTTTGAAGATTTACTATATTTATTTGGATTGTGTGGATGGATACAGACTTCCGTGCATTAGTAGTTGTCATGTTTCATTCTCTCTTTTTTCAGTCCACTATATTTTAGTGATTAGAGTACCGAGTGCAGTTGTTGTAAATATCTAGCTTAGGTTATGTAAATGATTCGTATGGACTAATGTACATGATAATTGTGATAATATCACTTCGGTTATCGGTGTATGGAGTACATATATAGAGTATGTTGTATGGGCAATGGGCAGTAGCAAAAGGAGAAGAAGTGAAAGAAGGGAGCATCATTTTTGATAAGAAACAAGAAACCATTTGGTGAATAATATTACAATTTAAGTATACACTAATATGAATACAGAATGAAATGGGATTTGAGGATTTATTCTGAATAATACTAATAATAATTTCACAACTGGCTGTACACTGTACACTGTACAATTTACATATTATAAATTTTAATATTGTCATTCTAAATTCTACAAACTGTAATCTTTGCATATCTCTCTCTCTCTTTCTCTCTATTCTCGGCCTCGGCTCTCGTCGACCATATGAAATTTACATACTTACATATATTTTTCTCAATATTATCTCTATATGAAATTAAATATGAAGCATATAGAGAAAGAGACAATATTAAATATTGGTTTTAAGTTTTCAGTCTGCTCTCGTCCTGTAGACATCTACTTGTACACAGTTAAAGTTATAAATGTAGATTACAGTCTTACATACCCATTTATCCAAGTATATATGCATATACAATGACGTATTAGAAATACTAGAAACTTTCATTAAGTAAACTAACAAGAAGTACAAAAATACTAAATAAAATGTAGAGTGAACACTATACTCGATACTTAATAATAATAGAGAAACAGAGAGAGAATAGTCTATGTATTATTATTATTATGCATGCTCAGGGTGTAGAATGTAGAATAGTCATATATTTCATATTTAATCCTAATATACTTGATACTTAGACATAATATTATCATGTACAAACTATATTGTATATAGACACTTTTCTGTCTTTTTCTTTCTCTCTTTCAACCAGATATCAAATGACGATTCAGTTTTTCTGTAAATAAATACATGAAAGATACACAATATTCTACTACAAACTACAAATGGTCTAGATGTACAACAAATGCATTCACATGTTCGTCCCAAGTACAGTGTACTCTGATTCTGACTCTGAGCATTATACATAATACATATGGTACATGGTAAATGGAACTACTAGGATCTAGGATGTGAGAACTTAATAACTCAAAAATTTGAAATCATTGTCAATATGCTTTATAGCGAATAAAACGTGAAATATATCAAATGCTATGTGTAAGATACACAAGGTAATTTTAGAAGATAAGGATAATAGTAAACTGAACTGTAGACTGTAGACTCCACTGTATAAACTATATGTATATTCTATTATGTACAAAATCCATGCCATGTGTTATGTGTTATACGTTATACACAAAACACAAAACATAGTATAATATTATCTTATACTTAAAAACTATTTGTTTTACATATCATTATATTGACTGTTGACTACTGATAAAAACAAGGGTCCGGAGAGTGTATATATATTATTATTATAGTTTGTATTTTATCATATATGTATATGTATGTACCTTTGAAAAGTAATCTACAGGCGTTGTTATCACAATGTATGTATGTTGTATGTACATACTACATATACTACTCAATGACCAATGTAAATCTATAAGAGGCTTAACATTTTAATAGCAGAGTATTATTTTTATTTATTTATTAGAAACATATTTTGTAGATTGTCATTATTCATGTACTAGTCTTAGCGTGAGAAGGGACGACGAAAAAATTGCACTGGACACTCGACTGCATTCAGGAAAAGAAAAAGGACACAGACTAGAGACGAGAGGTTCAGAAGGCTGGTCACTGGTCAGAAGTTAAAAATCAAAAACAAAGTACTACCACAAGAAGTGACAAAAGTGACTGTGGGAGGGAATTAATTAGTTTATAATTTTATTGTGCCCCCTTGTTCATTTACATAAGTATATTCAAGATTCAAGTAGTAAAAAAATCAGTTCAGTCGGTATAAATTTTATCACATCACGTTTCACAAAGTCAAAAGTGGTGATAGAAATTAAGCACATGGACTTTGGTTGACTTTAGTTTTTCAATTGAATGAATTTGAATTGAGGGAAACGTATAAGCAGCAACAGCAATTTTTAATCAATTTGATATCTTCAAATTGAAATCTTCAAACTATCCCAAATAAAACACACGGTATTGATTAGTTCATACAATCTTATATTATATGGTTGCAAATAAATATATATTATAATAATTTATGGTATGTCATTATTATTATTATTATTCAGATAAAACTGAGGATTGAGGAGTAAAAGAGTTTTGCTACTAATATTGGTGTGGTATGGTGTGAGAATGAAAAAAAGAGAGAGTAAATAAAATTTCTAGTTTGTTTTTACACACACAAGATACAAGTGTTGTAAAAGTGTAATATATATGAAGGAACCAAATCATTTGTTGTTACTATAATATTTGAGATTTTAGATTCAAGTTGAGTCAGTGAAATCCGAAAAAATCCTGACTCGTTATCATTTATCATTTTATCACACACACATATCACATATTACACATTAGAATAAATAATATTGTATACTGATTTCTACATATGTGTAGGAAAATATTATATTATGATATTGATTTTATATTATTTTTGTGTGATATTTCTTGTAGGTCAATCCGATATCAATATTCAGTCTCTTAAGTGTTGCTGTTGTGGATTTTTCTAACTCAGTTCTCTACTACTTCTACTACTACTACTGTATTTTCAACTCTCATCATCATCAACATCATATCATTTTGTGTCTTGTGTTCTTCCTTCTTCATTCCTCTTGATCGTCAACTTTAAAATAACTTTTACCAAATGAAGCAACAAGCTTACCATTATCATCGCTACCACTGCTTTTGCTCCTGCTTCTACGACTATTACTTTTATATCATCAACATTATCATCAACGCAGTTTGAACAAAGTTGGGAAACAAAATTGTCTACCGGTGATAAAAGTTATAGTGTTATATTAAGCTCAGTTTTTACGTTACCTTACATTACGTAAACTTTCCAGACATAAAAAACAGAGAGAGATACAGTTAAATACAAAAGATACATCACATACATTGTACATAAACAAGTTTAGAAATTTCTTCTTTGTCTTCCAAATGGTGGCCCAACATCAATCTTCCTCCATGGGGATTAGTAATCTACCAACGGAGTTTCGTCGATTCACATTAAATAGTGTTCAACTTCGTCGTCTCTATTCGGAAACTTTGAAGGCTTTGGATGATATATCGGGAAGTGGTGTGATACCTTCAGGTATGTGTAATAAATAATAAAGAATGGAGAATAATAAAATACAAAGCAATCACACATGTGAATACTGAATGTACACTGTACACTGTTAAGAGTTTATCATCTTGTTCCCTACTTCGTATTTCGTATTACAGTAAAAAGTAAAAAGTAATCTATTATTTTGTGTGTATAATAATTTCCATTTTTAATTACATTTCTTTGATGATTTCAAAAAGTATTCCTCTTTCTCTCTCATGAGACTTTGAAACTTGAAGTAGTCTTGGGAAATAATAATAATAATATCAGTTTGAAAAACAGGCATTCAAAGTTCTCCTGTTCTCTCTATTCTCTTTTGCAATCTCAATTTTATCATGAAAATAGTACCTGCAAAAGTTTATGCATAAGTAATATTGTGTAGTACATTGTATAATATGTTGTGAATTGTGAAAGTCTAACTCTTTCTTTCTTTCTTTCTTTTTGTCTTTCTTTCTCGTCGTGTGTCCATTTCCAGAATCTGTTAAGAATCTAGAACACAAAGTTAAGGACATACAAAAACAACGAAGCACAGTAGGTCGTCCACCATGTATTATTATTTTGGGACAGAATTGCCGGGTAAAAGCCATCCTAGCGAACGAACTTTTTGGACAGACACATTTACCCGTTTTAGATTGTTCCGAAGAATCCAGTTTGACGTGGCGAATGGTGCGATTCAAGTATAGTAAAAAGTGTCAGGTACATTCCAATTTTCCTCTTTTTCTATTATTTATTGTAATTTCATTTTAATTCAAAAACTCTTTATTCTTTTTTATTATTATATTGTGGCATACAAAATACAAATATACAAAATAATATTATATAGTTCATAGTAGAAATAAATGGACAAAAAGTAAAAAGTCTAGAAATATTTTTTGTTTTTTGCATATATATACTCTACTTTTTACTTATTATATTACTTTTTTTTCCATTTCCCACTGATTTATTAGTATTAGTTAAATTGTGTAATAGTTTTAGTTTTACTTTAACCATTTCTCCCTTTTTTCTTCTTTATTTATGCTTAAAATTTCTATCATTTACAATTTACACTGAATAAAATATTTAATATATACGTATAACTCAAATATAGGAAGAGAAAGAAATGGAAAGGAATGGCGACATTTGATATTTGATTACGAAAAAAATAGAAAAAGATATGATGTATGACGGTTTTAGTTTTTAGGACGTAGAAAAATGGATGAAAGATGTATGACTATGAAATCATATTGTAGTTTTAAGGATTTGTAATTTACGCCTTGTTCGTCTCTTCGTCTTTAAAAAATTTAAATGTTTTTTTTACTTCAAGTGTCTGTATACGGATTAATAGTTTTAATTTAGAATTTAGAACGTGTATATATGTATGTATTATTACACGTATGATGATGTTGTGTCATGTAGATTGATATGATGATGATGATGGCGTCAAAATGCATACTCTTTCAATTTCTTAATTCTTAATAATAATTCTCTCAATACTCTAAACTGTTTTAGGACAAGAAAGATTAAGAAAATGGAGGCATTAAAATTTATGATTGAAGGATGATAGAAAATTGCGATCTTCCTTCAATCCAGTTTGGATAATGTGACCATTTGTACTGTATGTATATTCTTATATGTACACACGCATGTGACAGTGTCGACTAAAGTATGTTTAGTTACTTATTTACATCATGCTACAACATGAATGTTGAATCCCACTGAAATGAGCAAACTTTTATTAAATGATCAGTCAGGGGTCAAAGTGTCACAAGTATAGTAAGTACGATGTATATTATAATATTATATATAATATTATGATATGCCCCAAAAGTTGTGCAAAATATTTCTAGTTTTATCTTAAATCTTAAATTTTACATTACTTTTTAAGTAGCTATGTATATATTTTTTTATTCAAAATTCAAGTAGACATAGTTAAAATTTTGTTTACAGGAAAGGTTGAGGTTAAATGTAGTTGAAGGATTTTTTTTAAAAAAAATATGTAGCTTTAACTGTTCCTAAAATATAATGTATTTTATATACAGTCAATAGAAAGAGTACAAAATACATCAAGTTTTTAGAGTAATAAGTAGTAGTAAGTAGTAAAAGATTCAAAAATTAATAGGATATGCTCATTAATTATGAATGATGATGATGTAAAGAAACATGTGAGTAAAATACATTTCCTTACGGTTATTATTTACTTCTATCAAGATAAAACTGGTTTTTAATCAAATATAATTCTTTAAAAAAAAAAAAAGTAATTTGCTCAAATCTCAAATGTCGTACAGTTTTTTCTTCTTCCTCTTTCTACTTCTCAGAAAATATTAAAAACACAAGTTACAAATTTTGTAATGAACCATTATAAATTATAAATGTGATGAAAAAAACAAATGGCAGAAAAAAAAGCTAAAGTATAATAAATATATATTTTTTGTATGAAATTTTTAAAGGTTCTACTGGCATTGGGAACGAGTTACGAACTAGTTGAAAATCTTCATGATATAGGTCACTGGAAGTCATTTAACAATGGGATACGAAGTATTGATCTTGCTGTCCCAGAGTCGGAAGCGGAGGTTAGTAAAGTAGATAAAAAATAAAAACTTTTATTCTTTTATTATACTCATGACATTTATTATTTATTACGTCTGATTTCTGACTTGTTAGCTTATACCTTTTTTTTTCTATGAGTTGTTTTCGTTTTATGATTTGTAAAAAAAAGAATGAAAAATAATATATATGACAGACTTTTTTTATGTGTCAATAATTGCCAATTGTCAATTCTATGGGTATTTGATATGTTTGTGTGTGTGTTTTTTTTTTTACTTTTCAGGGGTCAGTTGATGACTGTGCTGTGGTTGAATTTAGT
The DNA here is from genome assembly GCA_019776565.1 of Sminthurinus signatus. Lineage (NCBI taxonomy): Eukaryota > Metazoa > Arthropoda > Collembola > Symphypleona > Katiannidae > Sminthurinus > Sminthurinus signatus. Next base: position 5,318 of record JABASP010002917.1, on the reverse strand, counting down.
TTAGAACATCCTCTACTTTATGACAATGCTCAAGTTGTGGTTCCGCCAACGGGGAATATGAACAATTTCGCACAAATAGTTAAGAATCTTTTAGAAACTACAACTCCTATTGTGATGTATGGAATTGCAACGGACTTGCTATCGAATGAGGTAAAAAGTGGCTTTTTTTTTTTACTTTCTCCTTCCTTTCTTTTGTGTAGTTACTTTTACTTTTAGACTTTTGGAGAGCAGGTATACAAGTTGTAAGTTGTAAGTATAGAAAAAATATAAAGTAACCTCTTTTGAATGAAAATTCATTGATCCATAACCGAAACCTGAGTTGAGGAATCAGGAGACATATTTTTTCTGATAGTAAATGACACATGTTGTAACTCATGTTGTATAGTTTATAGTTACTTATTTTTATAACAAAGAGAAACGATTCAACTTTCGGTTTTTTTTGGTTTTCCACGTTTTTTTTTGACATCTTGTTTGTACACACACATAATGGATAATGGATAATGGATATTTATTCAAGTCTGATGTTGAACTTTTTTTTTTATGTGTGTGTCTCTTTTCATAGGATATTCACCAACTACAAATGCTCCGTTCACTTTCACCAACTTTACCAATATTTTTTGTACACATGCCGTCGTCTGAAGAAACTTCAGGATTGACGGAAGTAGACAGGAATGAGTATATGAATCACGGATCTCTCAGTTTCACAAAGGAACAAGGAGATCGTGCAGGTGGAAGTGAGAAGAAGACAAATGTACCACATAGACAAGAGAACAAACCAAATCCTGCCATTATTTCGCAACTTATTACTCTAGGTAAATTTCAATTTATCATTTAAATGGAGCTTTCACCGACCATGTATTATGTATTATGTACGATGGTTGTAGTTGTATATTATATAACAAAAAACAAAGTAGCACTTTGATTCTTAATGAAGCAAAGTAAAAGTGTGTATAATATATTGTGTATCCTATTCATATGTACTAGTATTATTTCTATAAAAGTTTCTTACCCATTTCCGATTTTTATAAAATAACATGTACATGTGTGGGAAATATTAATAGGTTTACTTTACGAGGCGACGGGTCCACAAGGAAGCACAAAGACAAGGACAAATGGAACAACTTCTAATGGAACTATCGGTGTAGACGAGAATTGTTGGTTAAATGCAGCGAAAAATGTCAAGTCATTCCACATTACGTCCGAGTATATTCAATGCCTAGATCAACTACCAAAATTGACTTTATTCGTTCGAAACTACTTACAAGCGCAGTTAATTTCGGCAGCTAATCATTTACATCGGGTAAATATTGCTCTTTTCTTTAGTACTCTTTAGTACTTTCTTTCAATTGTTTTTAATCTATTTTATCGATACATGATACATATTATGTGCCTAGAGTCTATAAAATGTCCACATTACATTATAATATCATGATGGTTTACTATATATAAGATATTATATAACAGTTTTATATATATTATGTAATATTTCTTTCTTATTTCTACACATACAGGTTCATAGTAGTTGTCTTCAAATGTTTATCTTGTCAGCCTTTGAAATGGCCAGAGAAATGCAAATCACTCCCAAAAGACTTGTGTATGCTCGCATGAAAGAGACGGAATTATTAGGGACTTTAATGAAAATTGCTGAACGGAAGCAAGACGAAATGTGTACATTGATTGCAGAAACTATAGCTGAACGACGAGAAGATGTTCTTCAAAAAGCAGAAAATCATCAATTTAAAGGTAACTCTTAACTCTACTTATACACGTGCTTTTTTTAATGATGTTTCGATAGCGTTTTTTTAGTATCAGTTTAGTTCAACGTTTTATCGATTGAAGTTGTAAAGATAGTAATAAAATATGGAGTAGGGAAGTACATGTGAAATATGTGTGCTCTTTTTCTATACTTTCTTCTTTTCTTCCTGGAGGCTGTGTGACGTAATGATTTATCATAATATTTTACCTGTTGTTCTTTTTCAGATCCTTTTGTGAAAAATTGGGAAGGTCCATTATCCGGAAAAATGGTTTCTCAATGCATAGATGAAATCCGTGAATTAGTTGTTCTGGATCTGAATAATATTATAGCTCAGAAACTCATCAATTCTGTGTATTGTCTTCATGATACATTTCTTGGTACATTAGAAAGATGTATTACTTCATTGGAGAAAGATTTCCGAGATCATGTAGAAGAAGGTGGTGCTCTTGCAAGTGTTGCTTTAAAACAGGTACTATTTTATTCTTATTGTTATTATTATGTGATAATAAATAGTTCAATAGAGAATAATAGTGAAATCATCTTAACCCTCAAAATGAAATGTCCCTATTGAACCCTATTCACATAGCAAGTTCAATATTACTATTATATTATATATTTTTAGATACATTCAACAAGTCATTAATTTTTGTAGTCATAATGATGGTCATTTATAATAGAAACATGCTTTCATGTTTGTACAAAAATATATATTTGAGGGACATAAGGAGTTTCTCTCCTTACTTTTTCTTGTTGTTCCTTTAGTTTCAAGATTCAACCTTCCAAAGTCCAACTTTAATAATTTTTGTAAACTGTTAAATAGGGAAAATAAATAATACTATATTTCTGTAGATATTTAAATACATTTATAAAACCAACCTCCACTCTCTTGTAGAGATACAATTATTATTATTACTATTTATTTATTTTTTTGTTTTCACTCCCTCTCAAATCTCAAATTGTTATACACTTGATTTTAAGCTTTGAAAAGTCATAAATATATGATTCAATAAACCTATTTATGAGTTTAATATGAGCGTATATAATATATATATATACCTATATCTTTGCTAATTTATATCGTATCAAGTGGAAAATTTTTTGGTTCATTATCTGTAGATTATATATTTGCCTTTCACTTTATATTTATGTTTTCATGCTGTACAATTTATGTGTGTGTGTCTTATTTATTTACAGATACTCACTGCTGCTTATCAAGTTGAAGTGCCAAATAATCATTCAGCTTCCCTTTTGAGAGGACTATATGATAAAATGAAACAACTTATGCATTCATTTCCGTGGTCCTCAGTTCCTTCTGTCGATGGACAATGGAGACGAACTGTAGCTTCTAATATGCTTGATTCTCTTTGTCAACGGAGACTTGCTAAGGCTGTTTGTAGTCAACTCAGAGAACGTTTAAAAACTTCTCATGAAAATTTTGCTTCAGCTTTAAGTAAGTTCCTCAAATAAAATTAAGGACTCGAAATTCATGAGGTCTACTTATAATATTTACGTTTAATAATAAATTATTATTATTAATACGTGTGTATGCTGCGTATTTACTTATACGTGTATATGCTGGAGTGTATGTATATGAATGAGTGTACACTCCACAAGCATGTGAGTATTAATGGCTTCTTATTTTGTTTCCTCTAGGACAATTGGAAGCTCATCATAATGAAAGACTTGAAAAGACAGGAGAACAAGGTTTTCGTCTAAGAAAACTTCATGCCCCACGACTTGCAAGATTAGCTTTAGAAACCAGCTCAATTACTGACTTTTTACTTTATGGTAAGTTGTAAAAGTTGAGAGTTCAAAGTCTTTGGTATGCATAAAATATGTAGTTAAACAAATGTAAAGATAGGAAATCGTTGTTGATGACGCACATGAATATTATAAGCAGTAGAATAATAATAATATCAGTGTGTATATTCTTATGTTATGCGTTATACATTAATATATTATGGTATTTATATATTTGATAAGTATATTATTTGTTTTTGATGTATAGGAATGCCATCGATAGGTCGAGAAGTAGGAAGAGGCCAGTACGGTGTTGTGTATTCTTGTACTACATGGGCTGGTTATTCTCCATGTGCAATTAAATCAGTCGTACCCATGGACGATAAGCATTGGAATGATCTCGCTATGGAATTCTACTACATGAGGCAAGTCACCCTGTTTACAGTTTTTCCTGTTTATAGATATAAGATAGATAATATTTATATGATTTATTTTAGATTATATAGTGACAAAATTAGTTTTGACCCTTTGGCTACATTTCTTTTGTTACTCAGAATATTATTATATTTAATTTTGTGTTTAAATCAACACACCCTTGTATCCTTCTTTGTTTTTCTTTAGATAAAATAATGACAATGTTATTATTATTATTATGTTTTCACAAGTAAATAAGACATGTCCTATTATAATTATTTGATAGGGGCATGTCTCATGTGTAGTTTGATACACACATTTCACAAGTTATTATTATTATTTCTTGTCATACCATATAAACGCCCATGAATACTATCATTCTTACATGTATGAAACAAGTTCTCAGTTATTAATTATTGGAATTTTTTGTTTGTTTGATTGTTTGGATTATGTTAACAGGAGCATTCCAGAACATGATCGTATTGTTAGAGTCAGAGGATCTGTGATAGACCATAGTTATGCAGGAGGTCCTATTCCTGCAGTTTTAATAGTAATGGATCGTTTATCTAGAGATCTTTATTGTGCATTAAAACTAGGACTTCCATGGTTAACTAGACTTCAAGTAATTTATGATTTATTTCATTATACTTTAATCTTTGAATCAAAAGAAATTATAGAAATTAGAAATCAAAAAGTACAATGACAAATGATTATATATATCTATTGTATTTTATTAGGTTGCTTTAGATGTTGTAGCTGGAATTCGGTACCTTCACTCACAAGGACTTGTTCATAGAGATATAAAATTAAAGAATATTTTGGTAATTAAATGTATTATTATTATTGTAATCTACAACCTATAAATACATGCTCTCTAGTTTGGAATCCTTTTGTGATGTAAATCTTTTATCTATGGTTCTAAATGTCATTATTATTTTCTTATTTTTCAACATGTATTATTATTCTAGTTGGATGTAAATAATCGTGCCAAATTAACCGATTTGGGATTTTGTAAACCGGAAGCTATGATGTCAGGAAGTATTGTCGGTACTCCAATTCATATGGCTCCTGAACTATTTTCTGGTCAATATGATAATAGTGTGGATGTGTATGCTTTTGGTATTCTATTTTGGTACCTTTGTGCTGGAAAAGTTAAATTACCACAAGCATTTGAACAATGTCAAAATAAAGAACATCTTTGGACTAGTGTTAGAAAAGGTTAGTTGTTTCTCTTTAACTGTTAAGATTTATACTGTGCATAATACTATATACTATTATTATTGTATTTGGAACAGTATTCTTCTCATATAAGAGTAAAAGCATAAGCCCATGAAATAGTTGAGCACGACATTTTTGTATGGGCCCAAAAACCATACAGGGCTGATTGCTATCCCACCCATATGTAAAA
>JABASP010002916.1:0-16887 GCA_019776565.1 Sminthurinus signatus | reverse complement strand
TTTTTTTTTTTTTTTTTTTTTTTTTTTTTTTTTTTTTTTACTAAAGAATAGGATTGAAGTTTATTTTACTTTACTTTTACATTTTACACACTTTGTGCTTGATGATTGATGACAGGAGTTCTGTGCATGTTAAAAACTCGAAAAAAAAATCTCTAAAAATCAAAGGTTTCTCTGTGTAAAAGTAAAATAAAAAAATAATTATAACATATTGTAGAAAGTAGAAAATAGACTGTAGACTTTAGACAGAATACAAAATCAAAGCAAGGACGAAAGAGATTCAAGATTCAAGATGGAGAGTAGAAAAGGATGAAAGAATTGCATATTGCATTTTTGTATGGAAAATGGAAATGTGAAAAGGATTTCATACAAAATACATGTATGAAGTATATGAAGCAGGAGCAAATAGACAAGTGGTAGAGGTTGGAAGTTGGAGGAACAGAGAGTAGTTTTTTTTGGTCGGTGTGACACAGATGAATGTTGTTTGTTGTTTGCTCAACATACCGACAAAGATTGGATTGCCTAATAAATTGACGGCAACATGAACATCACATAGCAGAACACGGGAGTCTGAATCTCTCTATTCTCTATCCTCTGTATTACGTATTATGTAGATCCAAGATCATAGATATTTTAGTTTAGTCCCTTTATCTTTAGTGAGCTTGTGCTTTCCCCTTTTACCTTTTATCCCTCACTTTCTTTGGTCTGTGTTCTATCTAGTATCTGGTGTCTTACATTTACATTTTACATGCATTTAATATTTATAAACAGAATCCGAAATCCAACATTCAAATTCAAATTCGTTTGAATGAACAATTTTCCTTGCCATTTAACCTGTACCCAATTATTATTATTATTATACTATTTTTATCTATACTCCTACAATTTCAATTCTCTTTGGATTTTGGATGCTCAAACAGCCAATTAAATCTACATTCTACAGTCTCACCTAAAATATGACCAAAACAACTGATAACTGATTTTTCTTTATATCACAACTTTTTTACCATCAATCTAGAAACTAGATTCTGGACGATGAACAAAAGATGAGAGATTATTATTTTTTCTTGACCTTTTAAATAGTAGAATTGAAAGGAGCAGGTGAACCGTGAATACACACAGTCAGAATTCAGAATGTCCGTGTAAATTGTAAAATAAAACTCATTTGCAACCCCTTTTGACTTTCGACCCATCAGTTATGACTTATGACTAATGGATATTATTTGTAAATCATAAATTGAATAAAAAAGATGACTGCAGATAAATAAATTGTAAATTTTAAATGATCAAGTTGTCCAAGTTCCATGTTCCATGATTCATGATCATGATTCGTGGTTCATAAATTTGTAGAATATTTCAAGCCTTCTGTTTGTAGTTTGTAGACTGTAGACAGAAGAAAAAATTATGCAATTATAAAAGTTAACAAGTTGAAAGTTGAAAAGTTGTGCACTTTTGTTTCAATGTAAAAAAGTAAAAAGTATACGCTGAATCAGCTGAAGGTAAAGAATACGAATTACGAATACATGAGACATTACATCAGATGTATATTATATGATACGATGTACGATATATTAAAAGACATGAGTGCATGTAATTTGTAACTTGTTCTTATGGATCCTGGATGACACACCACACTTTTCACCATCAGCCCTCCCTACATACATGTTTTTTTTCACTTTTCAAAGTCACTGGGGCTTTTCAAAGTGGCGACAGCAGATGGGACAAAATTACACATAATTACATTTCACAAACCGTGTTGCATCTTGTATCATCATCATCACACTGAACACTGAACACTGAACACTGAACACAGCATAGAGCATAGAACATAGAAGAGATAAGTAGTACACGTTTTGTGATAAATCTACCATCTACCGTATACGTAATACGCTTACATTTTATATTTTACATGATACATGGACAGTTATTTTTATTTGTCCAAAAATAGATTTAAATTCCAAGCCGCTCCGAGTTTTTTTCATTTTCCATTTTACAACTTGCAACTTGCAAAATTTATCAAGGTGGAATTTCAAAGTTTGTGGGTTATTTATAGTTTTTACTCGTAGTCGTATTCCTAAGTCGTATTTGAAAGTCGTAGCACAGACGATCACGATAAAGCATGAAGACTTCCGACCAGAGAAATATGTACAATGTACAATTTTCTACAATCTACATTGCACAAGAATAAATACAAATACAAATACAAGGTGAGTTTCTGTGACGGAGTGAGGAGTAATCTTTAATTTATAAATTGAAGCTTGAGTCTCGAGGTTCTCAATCGATCTAAAATCTAATAGTTAGTTGAACTCGGGATTTCTCCTGTAAAATGAGAAAGATATGAGATTTTACAACTTGTATCTTTTGTACAATGGTTTTTACCTGTGTCTTAATAATTGTACGAAATAGGAAAGCGTATACATGGTACGAAATAGGAATTGGATTTTGAACTGGAATTTATATCAAGTAAACGTGTAGAGTGTAGAATGTAGACAAAGCAAATCGACAAGATATAGAGAGTCAAGAGTCGAGAGTCAAGTCAGTCTTTCACATTTGACGTTGACTTTGACTTTGATCACGGAATGGTAAGACTAAAAACGTCAAGATTAGTACAAAAGCCCAAATCCAAAACCTAGAGGTATTTTCCATTTCTCAGTACCAAGTACTCTGCTCGATACAACCAGACACCAGACCTTAGAAACTACAAACTACAAACAAAAGGCATGATTTTGTACATGGTAGATTGCATGATGTATAAATTATATAGATATAGACAATAGACAGAGAAGAGGAAACAATTCCTTGCAGAATGCAGAATGACAAAAGAAGAAAGGTAAAAAGTAAAAAGACAGTGTATGACATTTGTCATAATTCGTCCTTTACTTTCCACCGCAAAATATCAGTATAAAAGGTCAAGATCCGGAATCAGACATGTGACATTTTGGATTGTCAATACGGCCTTGCGGTTTGCGGTTTTTGCCATTTTTTAACCTCTTATTTTTAATACTGAAGCTTAATCCCGTCATAAAAAGTGAAAAATTTTCCCCTTCTTCCTTTCCATTTTGTTTTGTTTTCCCACATCCTTATTTTTTATTTTGTTGATCTTGATACTTTTGATTTTTGATACTCGTCCACTCGAGCTTGATCAAAGTCATAGTTTTTATCATATTGAATAATGGTTGTAAAATTTAAAAAAAAAAAAACTCTTTCGCTAGATATTTAATTAAAGACTCGCAATTTTATTATTATTATAAGTAGGATACATATTATAGGCTATAGAAAGTAGAAAGTACAAAAATGAGGTTGGTGTAACCTCAAGTCAAAAGAGAGTCATCTAAAAATGCTCAATATAAATAGAATGGCCAAAAGATACAAGATGCAAGATTCAAATCCAAGATCCAAGATAAAGATGATTTATAGAAACGGCATGTTTTTACCTATTCCTTTTTATCCTTTTTTCTCTATATAAATTCTGCAGAGCATCATATCATCTTGTAGACTGGCCACAATACTCAAATACTCCCTACTAATTCCAAGTCCAAGTTCAGTTCCAAGTCTAATCCAAATAAAATGAGATGACTCATATCAAGAAACTCTGAGTATAAATATAAATGGACAGACAGTTGTTTGTTGGTTTGTATCCTGAAGAGAGAGATGGATGAATTGCTCCTTGATCTATCATAGAATCTACAGGCTCCAGTCTCAACTCAACTCTGAACATACATGGAGAAGAAGGACTTGTCATTTTGTAGAATGAGACGTGAATTGGAGACTTGAGACTTGAGACAATCTACTGACTATAAAGAGCCGTCACCGTCACCGACATAGTTGTTACTGTTTCAGTCAAAATCACCTTTGCCAAAGACTGTACACTGTACAGTGTACAAAGGACAAAGAAAGTTGAACTCCACCGGGACCGATGAGGAAAAGCCGGAGCAGAATTGAGAAAACGGAGAGCACAAATAGAGTCTAGAGTGTACAGTTTCTTCATTTCTTGTGCCTTGTGTCTTGTGTTTCTGGTTCCATTGAAAATTGAAAGGCGATTGAAAACTCAGAGTGAGTGAAGAAAAGAAAAGGGATGAAGGAGGCTACTTTTCCTTTTCAACATTGTACACAATGTACAATATACAATATACAGTCACTGTACTTGTCTACTTGATACTTCCTTCTTTCTCCCTTATCTTTGTCGCTTTTTCCTTGATTCGAGACTCGAGGCTTGAGACTTGACTTGAAAGGACTATTGTGAAAGGATTGGGTTAGATAAAGGAGGAAGCTTCGGCTAAAGCTAAAAGTGAGGGCTAACTAACATCCAACATCCAACATCTCACATCTCACGTAAGATGACTAAGTTATTCATGACGTTGCCTCTTGAAACTTAAATTGCATTTGTTTAATAAGTATTATGAAATGTGATGGTCCGTCCTCCACCCTCCCAGTTTTCTCCAGGTCTTTTCCAACTTGTTCCATCTTCCATCTTCCATCTCCCATGTTTTATGCATACAAGTTACATGAGCCTGGTGCTTTGACTGTGCATCTAGTACCTACGCTGTTTGCTGTTTGTTGACTTGGTCGTCGTCTTCTTCTTGTGTATTGCAGATTGTAGATTGTACATGTAATTCTCTACCATTGAAATCATTAAAGGACTACTTTTCGTCCTCTTCTTCTTCTTCTTGGGTTTCTTACCCGGGATGAATAAGAATACGAACGCGAATACGAACGCGAATACGAATACAAAGATACGGCTTGTGAATGATGAATACTGAATACTGAATCGAGGATGAAGACGACAGAGAAGCAGAAAGAGAGAGAGAGAGAAAAGAGTGCAGCTGTTCAATGTTGATGGGATGGCTTATGAGCTACTGTCTACTGTCGACTTGGACTTGGACTGTCAACTGTCTATTGCCTTTGAATTTGGATTTGGATTCGGATTCAAATTCGACATTGGCTTTGGCTTTGGCTTTGGCAATGGAACTTTTGAATTTCCTCCCAATCTCAATTCTCTAATACATCTCAATTTCTCTGAATCTGAAGAAACATTATCTATATTCTATATTTGTTATTTGAGAATGGAGAAGCCCTTTTATTATTACATTTCATTATATTCCATTTGCACTGGATTTCAGATTTTAGATTTCAGAGTATGGCATAAAAGAGAGATTAGAAATCTGCGTCATTTTATCTAAAATATCTAGGTATTTGTTTTTGTACTAATCTAAGATCTAAGCCATTTCAAAACTATACATATATTATGTGCTTTAGACTTTAGACGTTGTTGATCATATTTCATTTCTACTGTTTTTACTATCCTCACTTTTCTTATGGAATCTTGATTCATTTGACCCATTGAAAATTGACAATACAAAAGTTTATTCAAATCCGAATCTCAATCACCCTGAATTTCTTTGAGATGGCCCACATTTTCAATTTTCAAATTCCAAACATCCAACTTTTAAATAAATCCTTCAATGCTCTTGTCCTATTACTTCCAAACTTTATCATATTTCCTTTGCCATGTAAAAAGAGCAACTTTATCTTGATCCTCAATAATGGGTAAAGTATAAAGTAAATAAATCTCATTTGGAACGCAAATATTTGTTGTAGATTGTAGATTTCGGATGGAGAAGGGGGAGGAAAATCATAGACAAAGTTTGTACAAAGAGGAAAAACTGCCAAAAGTGCTGTATAATAACAGTAATAGTAATAATAATAATTATTATTATTGTAGTATAATTTTGGATTTGTACTCGAATTCGGATTCGGATTTTGGCAGTAATAATGATAGAAAATATACATGTGGAGCTTTTCTATTCCGTGAAGCATATTTAAAAAGATAAAAACGTGTAGTTGATACTTAATGAGTTAATGGGTACTGGTGATGATGATGATGATGACTAGATGAGGCAGCTGGCTGTGGCTTATCAAAGGAATTACACAGCCGTAGAAAGCTATTTGACAGATCCTTTATGCTTTATGTGTGATGCACAGACACTACTTTCTACTTCCCATAGGAATTCATTCATTTTTATTTCAATGGTTTCTCGTTTCTTGTCTCTACACTCTAATTTTCTACACTAGACACAAACATTTTATTCCTGCTTTTAGCGTCAAGGCTCTACACTCTACACTCTACATTCTAGATTCTACATTCTAGATTTTAGATGCTAGATTAAAGAGCACTTGAAACTTGAACGAGAAGATGAAGAAATATTATGGGATCCAAAGAGAGAGTGTGGAATGTGGAACAGGTGGATTCTGGATTCTTCAAACTTCAAAGGAAAAGTTTGGCATTGAATTTGATACAGGAACAATTAACCGTTGCTAATGAACTTTATTCTCTTAATTTGATAATTATTATTATTATTTGGATTTGGATTTTGGAAGTCATCCATTATCCATTCCGTTTTACTTTACAAGTTTCAAAAGCTTTCAACTACCACAACAGGAAATCCACAGTTTCTGGAATTTTTTACACGTGTAGTTTCTAGTTTATTCTTTGTAAATGCTTTATCCTTTATAATTATTTGTGTTAGCTTTTAATTTAAAAATTAAAATTTCAAGTATTCAGTATTTAGTATTTACTGGATGTTTTGCACGTTGGAAGTTGTAATTAACGGTTAATTATATTGTACTCTACGGAAAGTTGAAAATTGGCGGGTGTTTTCAAATTTAAAATACAAAAAAATAAAATGTTAAAAAAATAAATGTTAAAAATAAATAAATGTTAAATAATAGCTACTGGTTTCTTTTTGTACTGACCTGGCCACAAAGCAGCTGTGACGTTGAGAGCAAAGAAAGGAAGCCAAAGTCCCACAAAAGCAAAGAAAACTATCCCGAGGACCTGAAAAATTAGAAGAAGAAAAAAATACACATTTTAAAAAAACCATGTTCAATGTTCAATACCTTTTTGATTTTTGAATATCTGTATTCTTCAATGAGTTTTTTTAGCTTTTACATTTTACATTTTAGTACTATATTTAGAAATTATTCATTTTTCAAGGTCTAACACCAAAACCCAAATGCCTGTGAATTTACTAGTAACAAGTAATTAAATGGAGGATTACTTAATAAATAATAATAAAATTGAGGAAAGATGAACTAAGAAAAAAAGGCTCTTCACATATTCAAAATTCACAGAAAATATCTAAAATCTATAAACAGGAGGAGGATGTGAGATTTTACGATATGTTTCCTGTTTTTCATATTAAATGAAAGTAGAAAATAGAAAAGGAATGAATAAAAGGCACTGACATTATTTGCCGAAACACTTTTGGCTCTATTTTATGACTTGATTTTAGTTTTTAGATTTCAGATTCTAAAGCAAGTAGAACCGGGAACAAAGTGAGCAGATGAAGGCGTGAGTCGTGAATGGTGAAAGAAGACAAAGGAAAATCAGTGTATCATGTTTATTACCTCTGATCTACATCCTACATCCAAATCCACCTCCACATCCACCTCCGTTTAAATTCCGAATTCCAAATTACACCCTATTCACATCTCAAAGCTCAAAGCTCGCAACTCATACAACTCATTTCCTAAACACTAACACTAAACACATGGTGTGGTGCTAAACACACAAACAGTCACATAGTTTTCTTAAGAATAGGAAACCTGTACACCGTACACTGTACAATTTACGATATTTTCTCCTCCATCTTTGAAATTCGAAACACGTGAAATGAAACACAACTTTTGGATATAATGGGACAATAAAATGAGTAAATACGCATGGAAAATGTTCCATGGAAAATTAAAAGGAGCGTGTCTACTTGAATAAAGAGTTAAGAGCAAGAGGAGAAAGTGTGTAGGGTGTAATGTGCACCTTAAATAGGGCAAGTTGTATATGAAAAGTAACGTTTAATGAAAATGGAACATAAAGTAAAATAATATTGTCATATTATTAATTATTGTATAAAATGTAATGAAATATAAATATATAGAACAATTATTATTTTCTTGAGTATTTGGTATTTGTACTTTGTAATTTGTAGGTACACAAACAATTAAGAGTTAAGAGTTTTGAGTTATGTGAGATCCAAAGAATGTAAAATCCAGTACAGTTAAAATGAGCCAGTTACCATTTCCATAATTATTACGTAATTACATAATTTTCTGCCCTATTCATGTATTTTATATCATCATATTAAATAGCTTAATTAATCCAGTTTCTCGCTATAGTTTCTTCCTATAATAATTGCTAATATAATATATAATATATTGTAACATCGCCCCGTTACTTTTCCTGGATCCTGGATAATATTTACTTGTATAATCATTTGTGAAAACTATCAAGTATCAAGTTGTTTCAATTTGAAATCTGAGAAAATTCACAGAAACATTTAGAGCACAATACAACAATAGTACAGTATTAAATATTATACACGCATTCCGTAAATAGTATACAGTATAGAGTTTAGAGTGCAAGGTCATTAAAAATATGGGGTAAAATTTTCAATGCATAACCTACAATCTCGTTTTCGGTTTTACGGAAGTCAAATAGTTAAGAATCAAGGAAGCTTTTGCTCTTCGATTTGATATTCAAGATTCAAGAGCATTTCCTGAATACATGTAGGTAAATGGTGGAATTAATCCTCCTAAACCACTTTTCGACACGACTTTCTCTGTTCCCTGTTTACTGTTTACTCTGCACGCTTCACACTTTTTCACAAGCACTTGATCTTTGATCTTTGATGCACTTGAAATTTGACATGTCATGCTTATGATTTATTTTTATAGTACTCAAAATTCAATGTAGCATTTTTTTTTTAAAAAAAAATTGTATTTGATTCATGTTTGATGTTTGAGTTTTGAGTATAATGCTTAATAATTTTTGTACCTTTGTTGCTTTCCGCTCAGACCGGAGAATGCGGCGATTTGAGGCATTTTTCGAAAGACTAGTGAGACAAAAAAAATTAATATAATTAAGTATTAATAAGTATTTAACATTAACTATTATTATTATTATTTTGTTCATAAATAATTATTATCATGCAAATTACCGGGCGAGAAGTCTCCATGAAGCTCTAGAGACGTTTTCATCCCAATATTTTGTTGTGGTCGCTACAAAAAAGACAAAAGACAAAGACAAATAAAAAATGTTTAATTCATTTCATTCATTTTGAATTCTGAAAAAGGATCCCGATCGAATCACAATCGCCAATAATCAATAGTCAATAGAATAATAAAACTGAGATTATCCAAGTTCACAAGTCCAAAGAAAATCCTAACATTCGCATTCCAATTCCAAGTTCTACCGTCCCATTTCTCACTGCATTGCTTCTTTTCCCTTGAACTTACTTTTAGATTTGGATCGGAGTTCCACATTCTAAATGTCAAACCTCTACTTTCTCCATTATATTGACCATATCTTTTCGTATTATATAATGTAGATACTTATTTTTATTAATCTCAAGGGAGTCAAAGTCGAACATCCAAAATCCAAAGCCAAAAGTCTCCAGTCTCCAGTCACACATGATTCAACACTCAACTTTCAACTCTCTCTCTCTCTAACACAAAAACACACACATTTTAATTGGATGCAAAAAGTCAAACTTTTTATTCAGTTTTCCTTGTTTTTCGCAAGTTTTTAACCACTGGAATCAAATCTTTTCACAGTAGCAGTTAGAAGAATAGCCAAAGCCCAGAGTCACAAAATGTATAATATCTAAGCGGAAATGAAAACTGGGGAAAAATAGACACACTTCCTATTTCCGATTTTCCTAGGTTTAGCTTCTTTTTTTGTAGCTATTTGCAGTATTTGAACTGTTTTCTGTTGTCCAACTTCCGACCACGAGAACATGAGATTTTGACTGGTGGGATTTTCCATTACAATTGTCCATTTTCATCTGAACTCTGAACTGCATCCGAATTCTGAATTTCAAATATTTTATACGTATATTTGATGAGTGGGCTGATTTGTAATATTTAATATTTCCAGCTCATTTAATCGGAGATTGGATTGAGTTTGAGCGGTGATTATATTTTACGTAGTTGGAAAACTCATACTTTTTTCACAAGGCTGCACAAATTTGAAATTTGTGTGAAATTGAAAATCCGTGTGATGTTTTCTATTTTCTATTTTCTACATCTTTAATCTTTATCCGATTGAACCAAATAACAAATAACCAATGGCTTACATTTGTACAAGTAAATGTCGGTACGCACTATTTATTTAGCTTTCACCATTCACCATTCACCATTCTCAATTCCTATAGTATGCACATGGCAAAGTTCAAATGGATCGAAAACGGAAAATAAAAAGCATATTATAATAAATAATAATAGATTCAGAATTCAGAGAAAATGGAAAAGTTGAAAATGAAAATGAAAATGATTTTCTCTTCCGTTTTTCTTTCCCATTTCTCACATTTATTGGTTTTGTGATTTGTGATTTGTAAATGAGCCCACACAAACACAAAGTACACATCTGCAATATGGAAAATGGAATATGAAAAATGGAAAACCACAAGCTGATTCAAAGTGTCAGTTCACTGTTCACCGTTCAAAACTATCTAAATGCTAATGAGGTGTGTCACACATCGTAGTCGTATTAACTATTACCTAATACTACATGGAAAATGGGAAAAATCTGGCTCTTGATCCATTATCTATTTTAATATCACAGTTTGAATGGGAATCATTCATATCATATTTACTATTTACTATTTACAAATGAAATCAAACATAAAAGGATGGGAGACAAGTACAAAAAACAAAATACTCAACATGAAAATATTCATTCAAAATTCAAACGTCCGCTGTACCAAATACCAAATACAAAATAACAAATTACAAAGGACAAAGTAGAAAGGTGGAGAGAAAAATTGGAATAATATTTCCAAAAATCGACTGCATTCCCCCACAAAGTAAGTAATTTCTATGTCTAATAGACGCACGCCTTCAACTTTGTTCTGCTCCTTGTGTTCTAAAATTAAAATGGGAAAGGTGCAAAAGCACAGACGAAAGATGGAAGATGAAGGTTGATAGTTGACGCATGGATCAAAAATTAGATACAAGATACATTAGTAAGTAAAGTGTAAAGTGTAGAGGTGAAAGGTTTGCTTTTTATATGCACACAGGATTTTGAATTTTGATCCATCTTCTCAATTCTCAATTCCAATGCCACTTGTAAATGAAACATGATACATGATACATGAAATATCTATTCACACTTTACACACGAGCTACACGCTCCAATCGACACCGTATGTATTTGAAAAAAAACTCCTTTGAGAAAAGTTGAAAAAAAAGTGGGAGGACGGAGAAACACGTGCGTGGAGAATTAGGTAAAGTATCTGTAGATAGTAGATACGCATGTATAATACACACAGATACTCACTCTCCACTCTTCACTCTCGACCTCCAACTTTTACTCTTGTATCTTGTACTTTGTACAGAATACAGAAGCTTTGGCGTTGGCTTTGGCTTTGGCTTTGAATTTGACTTTGACTTTGAATTGGTTTCACGTATGCCTTTGAGCTGTGAGCATTTGTGAGCATTTGTGAGTACAGTTTCGAGTTGAGTTATGAGTTGTGAACTGGGAATTGAAAGTCCAAGACTGTGAATGATGATGCAGATGAATGATGTGAGTTTTGAGTATTGAGTTTTGAGTATCGAGTATTTTCCGTATTTTCCGTATTTTGAGTATTCAGGAAGGAAATGTGTTGTTGATGAAAAATTCAAGTTTCTGACTACAACCTCCACATTACACATTACACTTTACACGCGTACTCAACGCTCTCTTCTCCATTTTCAATACTCAATACTTCGTACTCGTGGAAAATACAAATGAAACAAGTATAGACAACACACGAGCTTTATGCTTTATGTAGATATGATATATGATACACGTTTCAATGTTTGCCTGTTTTCTGTCTTGTGCTGTAGCAAATAAAACATGATACATGATACACATCTCAATTCGACGTTCGACATTCGACATATGATCAATGACTATTTACTATTTACTAAAAAGGTCAAACGTTGTGAGTTTTTTTCTCTTTCTTTTTTCCCTTTTCTGTTTACTGTTTACACAATGTACGAGTACGATACGATCTAGAATTCTATTGAAAACATCTATATGATTCGGATCCGGATGGACAACTGACAACTGAACTGATAACATAGAGACTTGAGACTTGATGCTGGAGAATAGCACAAAGTTCCCTTCAGGCTGAATCATTCATTCATTCATTCATTCTTTCATTCATCAGATTCTGCTCCTCTTCTTCAATTTCTGACCTTCTCTTTAAGATTCACAATGGGAAAAGAAGGCAGAGAAAACAGAGAACAGAGAAATAGACAAAAAAAGATGTAGAGAAATCCTGTCTGTTTCTCTTTCTGATGAATGTCCAATTCCAATGAGACCTGTTCGTTGTTTATTGTTCATGCACATTTATTACAATCTACAATCTACAAAATTCAAAAGTTTTGTACCTTTTTTACCTTTTACCTTTTCTCATGACATTTGCAATATGCATAAAAATAAAAAGCTTTCTTCTTGTACATCCTTTGATTTGATTTGATATAGATAATAGATAATAGATCAGAGAAAGAAATAATTGGAGAAAATAGAGAGTGAAAGTTGGGGGTGGAAACAAGAAAAAGAAAAAGGTCACTCCTAATTTCTAATGAAATGAAATGCTACTCAACCCTCTTTAGACAATCTCCTAATTTTTTACTGAAAAGATGAAAAGAAAAAAAACTTACAGCTGGTTCTGGAGGCCTGGATTTGATAGTCATAGCTGGTCAAGGACATGGTTGCAGTCTTACAATTCCCCTTCCCCATTTTACAGCTGTTACTGTTACTGTTGATGCTCATGTTGGTCATGTTTGTATTTGGGTGGGGATGATGGGGGTGATGAGGTGGGGACACTTTGGAACCCACCGACACGCCATCTATTGAATTCGACTCATTTAAGTTGGTGGACATGGACAGCTGCATGGACATGGGCATGGACATTGACATTTGCATCGGCATTGTCATTGGCATTGGCATTGGCATTGGCATTGGCATCGAGTGGAGATGATGGTGATGCGAGTTTAAATTTGATGTCCCATTCGGATTCGAATTTTGATTCGAGTTTGAATTTTGATTCCCCAGTGAAATTAGTGTTGAATTTGGACTAGAATTGGAATTTTGATTTGTATGTTGATGTTGGTTTAAGATTTTGTTATTACTCATGGAGTCTCCATCAGTGACGACAACACTCATTCCAGTTCCACTTCCAACTCCACTTCCAACTCCAGTCCCAACACTCCCGGACGTCCCAGTTTTACACCGCCAAGTGGCCGTTCGCTTCCTCTTCAGTCTTCCAGAGTTCTCCTCACAAAGCTCACAACTAAAGGAGGACGAGTCCGTCTCCGTGCTCACCTGTTGACCAAACAATTGGTCACACGGACCAAAATGATGCGTCTCCTCCGCACCTACAAAAAGAGGGGGAAAATTGTACAAATTATTAAAACAAAATAACTTTAGAAAATGAAATTACTTTACTTTTACTTTTTACTTTTCACAAGGTTTAGTTTTAATTTTTGATTCATTTGACTAGTTTTTGCATTATTATCAATTATAGATTATTCATTTGATTCTTGATTCATTTTAATGTGTAAAAAAATTAGAGGGAATTTTGATATAAATTCCAATTTGACTCTGGTCTGAGATTCGGATTGGAATTGAGATTGCTATTTCATGAGTAATAAAATAATGGGAATAAGACTAAAGTCTACATTCTACACGTGTAGTTTGTATTTGTACTACTAGTTTTTCTACAAGAGACGGAAGTTGGAGAGAGAAGAGCGAGAGTGGAGAGAAAAAAAGAGGGAGAATTTTTAGCGTAATGCGCCAAGTTTCAATAGAAAAGTCATTAATGTGTGTTCCAAGTTCCAAGTTCCAACTATTTCAAATGTTTCCCTTGTGCACTCTCAACTCTGGAATCTCGACTCTCGACTCTCGGCTCTTGACTCTCAACTCTCAACCCCAAATACTTTTACACAGTTACACAGACCAGACCAAAGTAGACTAGAGACTAGACTGTGGACAGACACTTTTATTTCATGTAATATTTCACTCCTGCTCCTCTGACACACTCATTCAACCCATACACAAAATGTACAATGTACATTGTACATGTTGTACATGGTTGATAAAAGAGAAAGTTTGAAAAGAGAAAAGAGAAAATAGAACAGTGAGCAAATAATAACTTACGCTGGAGACGTTTCTTCTTTAGCGGAATGGAATAGTTTCTTTCAGGCATTCGCAGCGGATGCTTCCTCAATAAACGAACAGTCAATGCTGTAGAAAAACAAGCAATATCAAATATCAAACATAATATTCAATATTCAATCTATATTATTTTTACTCCATTTTTATTTTTTATATGATTCAAAAATCATAAGGATGATATTTGTTTGAATATTTAGAATATAATATTTAATATTTAATGTATTTACCATAAGTTGCAACCATGGCCAAGAGCGGAAGGTAAAAGCAGACGAGGGATGCCCAGACTCGATACGCTGGATCCGGAATGACACACTGCCCTTCAACAAGGACAGAATCTTGTACCTGTACAAAATGTCAAATATCTAGTGTCAAATAAACTTCAAAATAGTAAAAGTTTTTTTTATATCTACTCGAAGCTAGTCAACTCAAAGCTCAAAACTCAAAGCTCAAAACTCAATGCTCAAAACTCAATGCTCAAAACTCGACCAATCCAAAAATTATACAAGTAAAATGTCATCTTCATCATCTTTATTTTTCTCATTGTTTTCAGCTCCCAGAGAAAAAAAAATGAAGCTAAACTAAACTAAAGTGAGATGAGAGATGAGAAATGAGAAATGAGATAAGATGAACTTCATTGATTTTGGATGAGGACTTTGTCAATTTTTTGTCAATCTAGAATTTAGACAATGATTGTCAATTGTCAAATTTGACATGTTTCAAGTAGTTTGTGTTCAAGTGCTTGGTATTTACTAGGACTTGATTTTGTATTCTGTATTTTGTATTGGTATTGGCATCGACAAGGACTTGGGCACGGGCATTGTCATTAGCTGTGGTCTGCGTCTGTGGTATTTTGAATTGGGAATTGTGAATTGTGAAAGAAAGGAAAAGGGAAAATTCTATATTCTATATTCGATAATATATAATATTCTACTGAACAAAGCTCCCGCTCTCTCTTCTCTCTTCGTGCTCCAAACTCATTACCACTTTGATTAAACTCTCTTTCTTCTATATTCTATATCACTTGAGACTTGAGACTTGAGGTTGTGGTTCCGCTTGGAGTCGGAGTGGAGTTGAGTTTAGATTTGGGACTATGGACTATGACATGGAAATGGGAATGGACGTGGACTTGTGTAAGTGGAAGGGTGAAAGGAGAAAGGAGAGTTTG
This sequence comes from Sminthurinus signatus, assembly GCA_019776565.1. Taxonomy (NCBI): domain Eukaryota; kingdom Metazoa; phylum Arthropoda; class Collembola; order Symphypleona; family Katiannidae; genus Sminthurinus; species Sminthurinus signatus. The sequence continues at coordinate 1,507 of JABASP010002916.1, read as the reverse complement.
GATTGGATTGGAAGTTGGAAGGTTAAGAGTTAAGAGTTGGGAGTTGGAGTTAAGAGTTACGAGGTTCCTGCTCATGCAATTAATAGAGGTTCTTTCCATTCCTTTCATGTTTACCCCAAGTAAATCACATTTATAGATTGTCCATCTCTATTATTTGTACACTTTGGATTTTGGATTTTCATTTGGATTCCGATTCCGAGTTGGTTTTGGATTTTCCACCTAGAATGCAAAATGTACCATGTAAAATGTGGAACAGAAATCAAAGGCTTTTCTACACTTTCTCCACCGCCATCATCATCATCATCATCATCATCATTGATCATCTATAGGAACCACAGGAAGAAGGAGGAAGTTTACATAGTAACCCACATTCGGATTCATTCCCATTCCGTATGCGATATGCGGTATCACCGTCTTATCTCCATCTCAATAATCTTTACAATCTATACGGAGACAGCTCCTTTGTTTGTACATGTCCCATGTCGAACGTCGAACGTCGAAAATCTACTCTTGTCCTATAACCTGTCTTGACTCTGAATTCTGAATATGACTTTTCCACCTTTTCCACCTGCTTCTTACTTTTGGTTTATCATCTTTAGTTTAAAGTCTATAGCAAGTAAATTATAATATTATATTAAATTACTTTGTATGTTTAATGTTCTGCGTAAGGAAAATTAAAAATTTACCCAGACTCCGAATTCCGATTCTTATCAGTGTAATTTATCTTTTATCTTTTATCAAGAATCAAGAATTGAGGAGAGAGAAGAGAAAAGGAGTTGAGCTGGTGACCTCTGACCTCTGATGACTAATGATTTGCAAATACAGATAAGATGGAGAGGATAAATAGAAAGGTAGTTTAAATAAATAGTATAATTTTGTAAACAAACGTCTGGCTTCTGGGGTCGTCTATAGTCTACAATTTTCAGATACATTTGATAGATTCTAGTCTACTTTCAACTATAGCTTTTTTTTCTCTTGAAGGTCGAGTTTTGAGTTTTGATTATCGAGTATCGAGTTACTACAAATAAGTAAAAATATTAGAAACGGACACAATTTATAAATTCCATGCTCAGTTTTTTACCTGTGCGTATTTGAGACAGAGTGAAATGGGAAGAAATAAAGCTGTAAATCAGAAAAAGACAAAAGACAATTTTAGTTAGTATTTTTTACCTCCAACCTTCAAAATATTAAACACTGTTAAAATAATATTATCATATTATCATTGAATTTATTCAGATGGAATTGATTTTAGATTCAATTTTTAGAAATGATTTGATGTGTCGTAAAATGTTTATGGAAAATTAAATAATCATCATTAAAAATAAGTACAAAAAACAAAAATTTGTTGAAAATTGGTACATTTTATAAATACATTTTTTTTGTTTATTTAAGGTCAATATAGAGTCCATACATTACGCGAAGTTTACAATACGTTTCCATGGAAATTACATTACATTACGCTAACGTTACGTGAATTTCCCATAAGCTTCAGTACTATGCACGTTAC